>JAMALN010000796.1:0-18031 GCA_023630115.1 Cutaneotrichosporon sp. PK4640 | reverse complement strand
TGGTTGTCGCCCTCGCGGGGTAGCACGTACCAGCACCTGGCCTGGGCGGCGGCCGTGGCGCTGCGGTGATGAGGGATAGGACCGACGGCCGATGGGGCGAGGGAGGGAGGGATCGAAGGTGGCGTCGGCGGTGGTCACTAGCGCACGGATAGTTACGGGCGGGGGGCGGGGGGAAGCTGCGGATCGAGTCAGACAGTGTGTTGGTTGGTGGCGCGAGCGGTGGTGGTGAGATGGCTAAGAGTGGTAGTGGTGATACAGGTGTCGGGAAGTATGGAATGGGCACGCGAAATCTTGTAGAGCACGCGCACACACCTCTAATCAAATTAGCCTATTACCTTGACTCCTGCATGTCCTGAGGCATGGCGTGCATGGTCTGATTGTGCAGGCCCACCGGCCACAGGCCCACAGGCCCACAGGCCCACAGCCCACCGTCGGCCGCGGAAGGAACGATCCCATCAGCCGCCTCCGCCTCCGCCATCGCCCCATCCGATTTTTCGAGGCCCCACATTCAGTGGGACCTGGGACTGTGTGGCTTCTGCGGCACTGCGGGCGTGGTGCGGTGTGAGAATTGCTGCGTGTCCAAGTATGCCAAGGAGAGTATTGTTGCACCACTGTGCATTTACAGCCACTGCCAAGACGTGTGTTGGCGTGGGAGGGATCGGGGGGGATCAAGGAGGTGAATGGAGAGATGTGGAGAAAAGAAGAGAATCGCGATAGCGATAGATAGCATGTGGTCATGTGGCCTGGTCTAGCATCGGGTCGGGGTTGTGGTGTCTCATGTCTCATCGATCTGCATCCTTTAAGGTCCGCTCATCCCAACATGATCCGCTTGCAGAGTGGTGCTGACTGCACTTCCTCACATCATCATTAATCGTCTCCTCCGCTCTTCACCCACGCCGCCACCCAAAAGTACTATTACATAATACCATGCGAGTGAAGACAGATGCCACAGGCGGAGGGAGGGGAAAACACCGGGGGTTGTGCCTGACACACAGGTCTTGACGCGGTGAGCCTGACGGGAGCAACTGGCGCTCCCCGCGCGTCACAGTCGAGGTGCTGCGGTGCAAGTCCAACAAAGACCCACCCAGGCGGCCAGGTGCACAGGCACAGGGTGAGAGGAAGGTTGAAGCCCCACGCACCTTGGGTGCCACGCCCCTACCCACGACGGCCATCGGCCACAGTCTCCACCCCTCACCCTGTGCAGTGATGACCTCCAACTAGTCGTGCTCACCATCATTCATCTCTTGCTCATACACTCTACAACCCCCAACTCAACCACAACAACACCTCTTCCCATCCCTCTCGGTCAACCCCCACTTCGACCGACTAGATTCACATCCACCCCTTCACACCAAACACCGCTTAACCCGTACGTTTGCCTTGCCCCCTCGCCTTGCCTCTTCGTCATCACTTGCCCAGAACCCACGCTGATACATTCGCCCTCGCCAACCTACCTCTCTTCCTCGCTCCACCCCTTGCCTCATCATCGCATACCTCTCGCACACTCCCACACCCATACCCCGCCACCATCCGCACCCATCTCTCCTTGCCCATGCCCCGCGCCAATCTTGCCACCCGCGCGCCGCCGCTCCACGCATGTCATTCTCGCCACCCAACGCGTCTTTCACCCCACACGCGCCCGTCATCATCCATCCTTCGCAACAACACGCACATCTCGCGCCCAATGATGCCCGCCGCCTTCTCCCACACCGCCTTCCTCCATCCCCATCGCCGCCTCCGATATCTGCCGGTCGCACAACAGAACTGTAGCCACCATGTCCGCGACTGCCGAGTACGACTACCTCTTCAAGGTAAGCGCGCTTCGGATGCGCGCGATGGGCCCCCGGCACGCAGCTCTTCGGTCGCGAAGACGCGCTCGGACACCCCTCGCTGCACCGCTCCGACAAAGTCGGCATGCTGACGCATCGCACAGCTTCTCCTTATCGGCGACTCTGGTGTCGGCAAGTCGTGCTTGCTCCTCCGCTTCGCCGACGACACCTACACCGAGAGCTACATCTCGACCATTGGCGTGAGTAGCGCTAGCTTGACACAAACTCACATCCAGGTCGACTTCAAGATCCGCACCATCGACCTCGAGGGCAAGACCGTCAAGCTTCAGATCGTGCGTGGCCCCCCATCCCACGCACTCAGCGAGTTTAAGCTGACCCCCGCTCTTCCCGACTCCCGACTCCCCTCCCATTTCACTCAACTCTCTCAACCCTTCCCTCTCTCTCCCTCACCCACCCCTCGCCGTCACGACTCACCTCTCGACCCGGACTGACCTGGCGCGCTCTGCTGCTGCTCGTGTCTCGCTCCTGTCGCTGGTGAACATCGCCTGTGGGCTCGTCAATGGCTCGTGTCTGGTCGTGTCGCTCCGCCAAACCTCGCCCTGTGGGCCCGGCTTGCGCGTCATTGCGTTTCCTGCCGCACTACGGCCTGTCAACTGTCGCGTTCGTCCGACTGTCAACTGCCGTTTCGGCTCGTCAAACTCAACTCGCGCCTGTGGTTTCGCTGCACTTCCCGTCCTGCTGTCGCCTCTCACCTGGCCCTTCGTGACATTCACCCCTCCTCAATCTCTCGGTCTCAATCTCCTCCGCTTTAATGGCTCAACTCTCGGTTCCGACTACTCTCCGCACTCACTCCGTCCCACTTCCGGCATCTGGCGCTTCTCTGACCCTCTGTTGGTTGTTGCTGCTGGCTGTTGTTGTGTTGTGTGTGCGCAATCCGACTCTCCGATCCGCTCTCGAATCGTGTTGTCAACCTGTGTCGAATCGTCAACGGTGTATCGTCGAATCGTTCGCCCGAATCATCGTCCTCTTGGTGTTGTCGTCGTCCCCTCGTCGTCACCCTGTTTGTGCAACTTCCCCCCCACGGTGTTGGTTCCTCCTCGCCTGTGTTGTTGGATCGCCCCCCGCTTTCGCCTGTTGTCATGTTGTTTATCACCCGGTCCGATTGGTGTCAACACGCTGTCGTCGTCGTCGTCGTAATCGCCTGGTGTTGTCGAAACTCCTTCGGTGTTGTCAACTTCCGTCCGATATCTTGGTCCCCGTCCGATTTCTTGGTCAACGGTTCCTCTTCAATCCCGGTCAACTTCAATCTCCGATTCTGCACTCGCTGCACTCGCGCGAACGGCCCTGCCGACGCTGCGTTCAACTTCCCAACCTCGTCCGCCTATGAATCCTGGCGTGTATTTCGGTATCTTTCCGTACGCACCTATCCCCCCCACACCCACTTATAACTGGGTTCCACTGTCCACTATCTCCCCAATCACTATTCCCTTCCGCATATCGCCCTGCAACCATTCCTCGTAATCTTGTTTCACAAACAGTGGGACACCGCCGGACAGGAGCGCTTCCGCACCATCACCTCGTCCTACTACCGCGGTGAGTACTCTCTCGTCCTCCAACTCTGACGCCCAGGGGCCCACGGCATCATTGTCGTCTACGACGTGACCGACAGCGACACGTTCGCCAACGTCAAGCAGTGGCTGCAGGAGATTGACCGCTACGCCGTCGAGGGTGTCAACAAGCTGCTTGTGGGCAACAAGTCGGATCTCGCGACCAAGAAGGTCGTCGACTACGCTGCCGCCAAGGCGTTCGCCGACGAGCTCGGCATTCCCTTCCTCGAGACCTCTGCGAAGAACGCCACCAACGTCGAGCAGGCCTTCCTGACCATGTCGAAGCAGATCAAGGACCGGTATGTGTGTGCTTATAGCCCAGCTGACAGCAGCATGGGCTCCAACTCGATGGGCGGCGGGCCCAAGCAGAAGCTCAACGTCGGCCAGAACGTCGAGCAGAAGACGAACGGCGGATGCTGCTAAGCGGAGGGAGTCGTCACGGTATCTGCCGCGCGGTGGCAGTGTCCTGGCTCGTAGGAGGAGGGACACGGCGGCTGCTGCGGCGTCTTAGAGTGGGAGGCACTGTCACGCAGTGCTGGCGTCTCTTGTAGGCGCTGTAGGCGCAGTCTTTGTATATACGAATGAACGCCGTTTCATAGCAGCGTCGAGCGAGCGCCGAGCGGTGTGTGTTATGGCGTGGAGAAGCTGTCCGGGACCCGGCTCTACGCTGCCTGCGGAGCATGCCGAACAGATGGCCGTGCGTGGAGTCTCGAGCCACCCCTCTCACTTTCTGTGGGGCCGTCTGTGCTCCTTTCCGGGAAGTTGAGAACTTGGCACCGGTTGCGATGTCTATACTTGGCTGGTGTAGCCAGGACGACGGTTATTATGCTCCGTCCGCTCCGTGGCGCCACACTCGGCACGTCTCGCCAGCCACCACAACCCATATCCCATCTGAACACGGAACGAAAGCACCCAGCCCGTGGCCTGGCCACCCCATGCGCCGCCACGAGACAGCGTGCAGAGAACCCAACTTGCCGGCGAACCAGCCAGCCTCCAAGTATCGCCAGAAGCGCGCTTTGTGTTCCCCGCCAACTCACTCGGACCTGTCGCCAGACCTCTTCGGGCGGGAGATCGCCTCCAGATTGCTGTGTCTGGGGTTTCTGGTTCCACTCTTTTAAGGTGGGCGCCTGGGGTTGCCTGGGAGAGCGGAACTCCGGCGTGCAGACTGATGTGCCCGTTCGGCTGGGCATTCTGGCTCTTGAGCAACCCTCTGAGCCTGCCATCGTGGACACTGGGCCGTGCGTCGGTTACGTCCTTCCGCGCTCGGGTGTTAGGCGCCAGTCTTGTTGACTGTCTGAATGGTGCTGGGAAAGCGGAGGAGGGGTAGGTATCCGAGCTCGGCGACGCCGCCACGCAGTCGCAGCAGACACAAGTCCCGCGGTATCGTCACAACCTGCATGCAAAGTACAATGGCGTCTACCGTGGCTATGTTAGGATGTCGCGAGGCTCCGCCACCCCGGCTCGGGGCGCTCGTCCCGGCGCGCCGCGAGCACATGGGGCGGGACGAACTCGTCGCTGTCCTCCTCCTCCGAGTCGACCGCGACCTCGGCGAGCGCCTCGAACACGGCGCCCGGGTCCGCGCCGTACGCCTTGGCGGCCTCGCGCTCGCGCTCGCCGCTGCGCGACCCGCGCCGCCCGCCGCCATATGCCGCGCCGCCGCGCAGGCTGCCCACGATCGCAATGCTGTTCCGCGGGGCGCGCACGCCCGCCGGCGGCGTCGCCTCCTCGCTGCTGCTCAGCTGCGCGCTCCCCCGGCGCATGGCGTGGAGTAAGTGCGGGACCACGACGCCGCCCCGGTCCGTGAGCGACGTCTTGAACTGCACCGGCGCCTCGCGCTTCGGCAGCACAATGTTCACCGGCATGCTTCTCGCCATGCTGTCCACCGCGGCAGGCTCCTCGTCCTCGTCGTCGCTCGTGTGGTCCTGGTGCCGCCTGAGGATGGAGGACATGGACTCACGCGACTCCAGCCGCCGCCAAGCCGCGCGGTGGGAGGGCGCGTCGGCGGCGAAGGTCCGCGAAAGGTTCTCCTCGACCCAGTTGCGCATGTGGCGCTGGTTCGCGTCCCGCGGCGGCAAAACGGCAGGCTCCGCGGGCGGAGCATCCGTGTCAAAGTCGAAGACAGCTGGGGTCAGCTTGATAACGAGGTCAAGAAGCTGCGACATCACGCGCACTTCGAACAAACGACTTACCCCCGTTATCGTCGTCATCGTCTCTTCTCCGGTCGCCGTCCTCGTCACGCCGCTTGTCCTCCTTCTCCGGTTCGGCAAACTGCACCCGCGACTTGCGCTCCTTAGTCGCGCCATTAACCGTCTCCTTCTTCTCCTCGTCGTCCTCGCGTTCGCGCTCGCGCACCTCGGCCTCGCCCTCCTCGACAGTCGTGGGAACCGCCATGCCAGCGGTGTCGCGCTTGACGCGGCGCGCGGCATCCGCGCGCTCCATGTTGATCCAGCTGTCGATACCCTTCTCCGCGTCCTCCTGCTGCACCTCGGCCGTCTCGGCGGCACGCTCGAGCGTCCTGGCGCGCTCCCGCCGCCCACGCCCCATCGCGGCGGCGTGCTCGTCCATCGCGCTGAACGCGTAGCTCATCGCCACCTCCTTGCTGAGACCTGGATCAGCGAGCGCAGACTCCTTGACGAGCTCGTCGATGTCGGCCTCCTTGCGCATGCGCTGCGGCGGGGCATGGAACGCGTTCGCGGAGAGCGAAGCGCTGAGAAGCGAGGCAGCCGCCTGCGCCGTGTGCGCGTTGTGCTGCCCCGAGAAGGGTGCTGGGGTGTCTGGTACCACGCCAGATGGCCGGTCCAAGTCGGCAGTGGGGATAGAAGGGTTGCTGCGCTCGCGGGTACGCTCACGCGTCCGGCTGGTGGACCGCCGTGTTGTCATCGACGGGCGGCGCTCGCCGCCGTCAAAGCTCTGGCGCGTAACGGCGGGCGAGGCTGACCGATCCCGAGCCGGCACGCTGCCGCTGCCGCGCCGGCGCGTCGTCTCGTCGCTGGCACCCGGGCCCTCACTGTAGCGGTCCCACAGTGCCTCCACCTCGGCGCGGACCTGGTCCTCGATGCGGCGCATGTCCATTGCCCGCTTCGAGATGTACTCGCGGATATCGCGATCGATTTCGTCGTGCTTCTCGTGCAATCGCTCAACGGCGAGCTTGCACATCTCGCGTAGGACGGCATGGCTGGGGATAAAGGGTGGGGGGAGGAAGAACGGGTCGGGAACAGGCGGGAGGACAGACGCCTGGTCCTTGATTCCCGCGGCGGGATATGGGACAGGCCCGTCGGCCGAGGACGGCTGGCGGCCAAACGTGCTGGATCTTGGGATGTCGAGCGTGAGGCCAGAGAAGGGGAGTGGCGTCTCGGCCTGCTTCTTCTCGAGTGCTTCGCCGTACTGCTGTCAGCAGCTTACTCGGGGATCTTCCGAGCGCAACACGCACCAGCACGCCATCTGCCAGGTCGACGTCGACCCACACGTTCTTGGGCGCGAGGTCTGACGGAGCGCGGTTCTGCGCGAGATACACGCGCACGCCGCACACCCAGCACTTGCGCCACGCCTCTGGTGCGGGGGCATCGGCCTTGGCCTCGGCGGCCTCCTCGGTCGCTTCTCTGGTCCGGCGGTCGAACGGGGTGGTGCGCTCAAACGTGGCCATCTCGGGGTGTTTCTGGGGTCAGCTGTGGACGGTGGGGTGGGGGTGGGGAGGGGCGGGAGGAGGACGGCTGGTCTCGGTTGCGTGGTGGGGGAGGCCAGGTGGGGGTACGCACGACTGCCTCGGCATCGGTGGGGAGATACACCTGCTCGCGCTTGCCCTGGATGAAGACGCCCGGACCCCTCGAGGCGCGCTGGGCGAGGATGTCGGAAGCGCGGGCCTGGACGACAATGTTGAGGCACGAGCACGCGAGGGCGAGCGGGGCCGAGTCGGAGGGGAGTGGAGCGTCGGCGGGCGGTGGGTCGTTGCCGCCGCCATGGCCGGTGGGCGGGGAGGCGGTCATGGTGTGGAGGGGGGGTATGAGGGGGTCTGGGTCTGGGAAGTCTATGATGTAGATGTGATGAGAGAGAGAGAGAAGGGAGAGAGAGGGAGAGTGGGCTATCTCGAGGTGAGTATCGGTAAGAGGGTGGGTGCGAGCGAGGGGGTGAGTGGGTGAGTGGATCTGCCTTGTGGCGGGGGGAAGGTGGGTGAGCGTCATACACTCTGACGGCGGCTTGGCTCTGCTCCCGTTGCTACCCCCCTCCCCTGGACCGACACGGCTCATGCCCACCACAGGTACACTGACCGGCGTCCACGGGGATCTGGCAGTCCCCGTCATCTGCTGCTAGTCCAGGTTAGGTTAGGGAGGCAAATTACATTCCGTCATCCTGCTCCTAATTGCAATCCCTAATGCCTCCACACCACCCATTAACCTTATCCCACCTCGCTTAGCACAAGGCGTGAGACCACGTGGCATCTTCTCACTCGGAGTTAGCGTGCCTAGGATCGCTCCAGCACGCCTGTCGGTGACTCACCAGTTCGACCCCGCGGCGCCGCTCCCCTGCCGCCCAGCTGCGCCCAGTCCGATTTGTGCAATTTGCCACCCACATTGCTCAACTTGCGACCAGCTGAACTTCGCGACTTCAAAACAACCTACTTCAACAAGAGCAACAACCACCATGCCCTCCCTCTGCGCGCTGTGCAACACGGTCCGCGCGCAACTGAAGCGCCCCAAGACGGCGCAGCCCGTGTGCAAGCAGTGCTTCTTCGACGTTTTCGAGGCCGAGGTGCACGAGACGATCATCCACGGCGGCGAGGGGGGCGGCCCGATCTTTGCGCGCGGCGAGAAGGTCGCGATCGGCGCGAGCGGGGGCAAGGGTTAGCTGAGGAGTTTGTCGGAGCTGACGGCAGACTCGACGGTGCTCGCGCACGTCATGACGACGCTCAACGCGCGGCACGACTACGGGTTGGACATGTACCTCCTGAGCATCGACGAGGGGATCAAGGGGTACCGCGACGACTCGCTCGAGGTGGGCCTGGGCTGGGGCGAGCTGACGCCAGACGGTCAAGCAGAACCAGAAGGAGTACGGGCTGCCCCTCAAGATCCTGGGGTACAGCGAGCTGTATGGGTGGACGATGGACCGCGTGGTCGAGCAGGTCGGCAAGAAGAACAACTGCACTTTCTGTGGCGTGTTCCGGCGGCAGGCGCTGGACCGGGGGAGCGCCGAGCTCGGCGTCGACCACATCCTCACGGGGCACAATGCCGACGACATGGCCGAGACGGTGCTGATGAACAGTGAGCTAACTGATGTCGGGGGAGCTGACAGCAGTCATGCGCGGCGACGTCGCGCGGCTGGCGCGCTGCACGGCCGTCACCACCCAGAGCGAGGACACTATCAAGCGCTCCAAGCCGTTCAAGTATGCGTACGAGAAGGAGATTGTCATGTGAGCTTTAGATACCTCTTCAGCTGACGGCAGGTACGCGTACTTCAAGAAGCTGACCTACTTCTCGACCGAGTGCATCTACGCGCCCGAGGGTGAGCTCCCATGTTGGTGGTGATGCAGCTGACACCAGCGTACCGCGGCTACGCGCGCATCTTCCTCAAGGACCTCGAGGCGATCCGCCCCTCCGCCATCCTCGACATCATCCGGTCGGGCGAGACGTTCGTGCTCGACCAGAAGACACAGCGGGGGATGAAGGCGATGCGTGGGTCCAGACGCCTGCAGAGCTGATGCCAGAAACGTGCAGCCGCTGCGGGTACATCTCCTCCAACGCGCTGTGCAAGGCGTGTGCGCTGCTCCAGGGGCTCGAGAGCGGGACCACCCATGCGGCCACGGTGAGCTTAGTGGAAGCTGAAGCTGACAGCAGCGCCGGAACGTCAAGGCTGGCGAGGTGCCCGAGGGCCAGCGCGTCATTCCCAAGTTTGAGCGCAAGCTCCGCGTCGCGGAGGGGAACGCGGTCGAGGGCGTCGAGCGCGCCGTTGCACGCGTTGAGATCAGCGCGGAGTAGACTGCTTTACACCTTCGACCATCCTCGCGTGTCCCGATTGGAGCCCACTCAGCATCGAAAGTCGGACCCAGTCGTTCCATCTGCACCATACCCTGCACACTGATACCACAAGCATGCATACAACATTATTGTACAAGGGTGAACGTCTGGTCCGGGTAGCGCGCGCAGAGGCGCGCGTGGAGGTCGGGCTCGGTGATCTGCGAGTCGCGCACTGGGGTCAGCTGTCATCTCAGCCAACGCAGCTGACGTACACTGGTTGCCGAGGGTGAGCCACCCAGGACGGATGTTGTGCTTGCGCCCGAAGAGCTCGAGCTTTCTCCCGTGCGGCGCGAGGCGCTCGATGACGCCGTACACCTCGTCCGGCTTGCGCGACGTTTCGCTGGTGTCAGCTGTCGACAGCCGAGCAGCTGACGACAAGGGAACGTGAGGACATAGGGACTCACCGGACCTCGGCCACCACGACGTCAGTGTCGACGCCCCGTCTGAGGGCGCGCAGCTCCTCCCTTTCCCAGGGGACCCCGCGCTCGCGCGGCCACCCCACCGGCCGCTTCAGCGCCACGAGCAGGTGCTCGCAGGTGTGGTTAAGCCAGTGCCCTGTGCGGCCGGTGCGGATGAGGCGCTGGAGCTGGTTGGTCTTGAGCCACACGAGCTCGTCGACGCGCACGTAGCCCCACACGTTGAGGAGCTCGCGCGCGAGCTCCATCGCGCGTCCCGTCACCCAGAGGGCTAGGATGCCCCAGTCGGGCTGGAGGGAGGCGAGGGGGAGGGAGCGCATCTCGTCGTCGGTCATCGTGCCGTACGGTAACTGGGATCAGCTTTGCTCAAGGATTAGACAGCTGATCGGGAACCGTGGAATAAGGAGTTGGGGAAGGGAAGGAGACGGCGACTCACACTCATGTGGATGTCCCATGGCGGGTCGGCCACGATGACCTGGAACCTGTTGTCAGCTGATGGAATGTAACCGCCAGCTCACTGCCCCAGCACACTAAAGTCAAAGTTGCGTATATCGCAGTTTACCCACTGCGCCGTCCCCGGTCTGGGCGGTGCGCGGAGGGCGCGCGCAGGCGCGGGAAGGGGTATGGGGGTGGCGAGCGGCGGCGCCTCGGTGTGATATGCCGGCGCGGGCGTCACCTGGAAGTGGAGGTATCTGGAGTCAGCTGTGATCAGATTGTCGAAGCTGCGTGCTTGCCGGGGGTGCTGGTCGTGATCGGGATGCAGCACCAACCTCGTCTCGGCACGCACCGGCACTCCTTGGTCCCAAACTTGCTCCCGCTCCCCGTATCCCCGAGGCTTGGGTTGCCAGAGAACAGCGGCTCGCCGTAGCACATGTTGAGGTAGGAGCAGTGGCCGAGGGAGGTGTCGGTGTACGGCCGGATGATGGGCTGGAAGTGGACGTGGGGGCACGCGCCGCCCTCCATGGCGGCACACTCGGCCTCGGTGGTGTGCGGGCAGACGGGGTTGAAGGCCGCGGGGGCGTGGGACTGGTGTCAGTGAGGGGGGCGGAGCCAGGCTGGGCGAGCGGAGAGTGCTGGGAGGAAGGCAGGAGCGGATGATGAGGGGTTACGGGGACTCACTGCAAGCCGCCGCAGCCGGGTCTTGGCGCTCTCGCGGCCCATGAGCTCGCGGAGCTGCGCCGCTGGGTCTGCCATCGTCCGCTGACAGTTGTGGTTGAGAGTTGAGAGGTGTGAACGCGTCGTGATACAGCAGGGGTGGAGGCGGGGTATCACGTGACGTGCCACGCGATCGCCTCATTGCGCCCTGCGCGACCTGGATTACTCGACGGCCACGCCGACCTGTTTACGCATCACACACTCCGCCGCCATGCTCAACTATGTCATGCTCGTCTCTCGGCAAGGTGAGTGCGCGCGCGCGTGAGCGCGGGCGCCGGTCTCCCTCAAGGCGCGGGCTCCGCTCGCTCCGCTCGAGCCAGCCCCTCCGAACAACCCGGCTTCCTCGCGCTTCCACCCCCCCCTCCCCCCGCCCCTCCCCCCTCCCCCACCCGCGCTCACACCCAGGCAAAGTCCGCCTTGCCAAGTGGTTCCAGACGCTGCCGTCCAAGCAAAAGGCCAAGATCGTCAAGGACGTGACCCAGCTCGTCCTCGCGCGCCGGACGCGCATGTGCAACGTGCTCGAGTACAAGGGTGAGTCGCGCGAAGCCGAGCGGAGCGGGCGCAGTTGCGCTCGGCGCAGTATGCATCGAGGCCACTGGCGCGGCGGCCAGAACAGGAGGGCGCGGGGTGCGGGGCGGAGGGGAGAGCGGCGAAGGAGAGCAGCCCCTCTCCGCCCCTCCTCCGACAGCTCACTGCGACGGCGATAGCTGACCCCAGACACCAAGGTCATCTACCGCCGCTACGCGTCGCTGTTCTTCATCACGTCGATTACGCCGGGGGACAACGAGCTCATCACGCTCGAGATCATCCACCGCTATGTCGAGGTGCTCGACCGGTATTTCGGGAACGTGAGTTGCGCGGGCGCAGGGCGCAGGGGCTGGTGTGCGGCGTGAGCTTGAGAAGATGGGCATGCTCGCTGAGAAGAAGCCAGACCAGCTGGCCAAGTCATTCTCCCTCGCAGCTCAGTCGTTGGGGTTGCACAGCCCACTGCCCCCACACCCCACCCATCCCCCACTGACCCCAGGTCTGCGAGCTCGACCTCATCTTTAACTTCCAGAAGGCGTACGCGATCCTCGACGAGCTCATCATCGCGGGCGAGCTGCAGGAGTCGAGCAAGAAGGCCGTGCTAAAGACCGTCGCGCAGTCGGACGCGATCGAGGAGGGTACGTATCAGCTATGTTTGCTCCGGTCTAGCTGACCCCAGCCGAAATCTCCGAGGACTCGCTCGCACGCCTGGGCTCGCTCGCCCGCAACATGTAGACTGTACTTGTAATGACATTATGACTCTGGCGACTGCTACAAACGGCTGGGGTGCCCGCGTCCGGCGGGGCAGATGTGCTCTACGTCGTGATGCGGTGTCTACACCGTCTGCTGTTAGTTCACGACGAGGCTCTCAAGACAACTAACATCGTCGTGGTACTCCCACCGCGTGTGCTTGGGATTGCTCGGCGCCGTCGCCACGTATCTGTCGTTGCCCTTGGGGCTGGTGTCAGCTGGAACCGAAGTGCTCGAGTCAGCTTACAGCTCCTTCTTCTTGCAGCTCGCAAGCATGCTCTGCATCGTGAGGCAGATGGACACGGCGTTGAGTACGGGTGACCACTCGGGGCCTGGGGTCAGCTCAACTTGCGGTGCGCAGCTGTACCGAGGATGGACGCGCACACATGCCCGTTGGTGTAGATGTGCGGGTGCACTGGCGGCTTGTACTCCTTGCTCGCGACAAACGTGACCTGCTGTCAGCTTCCTAGACGGACAAGACAGCTGATCCGAAGAGACGCACCTGGGGATAGTCGATGGGATATCGATCGCCAAAGATTCTGCGTCAGCCAGCGCGGAGGAAGGGCGTACATGCGCAGCGCGAAGACCTCGCCCTGGTGTCAGCTGGAACGGGCCATCGCCAGCTGCCCTCTGGCCTACGTGGAACGCCGGGGATCATGGGAGGACGTGGTTCATGGATTGGACACTGGAGTCGTGTGGGGCTACTCACCTTGTACACCGTCTCGTCGCCTAACACCTGGATGGTAAAGTACCACTCCTGCATGTTGTCCGCGGCGAGGAGGCAGATGCCCGCCGGCGTGCCGTTGTTCTTGATATCGGCGAGCTCTTTCACTGCGGTCAGCTACATGGAGTCGGAATTCAGCTGCGAGGGAAGAGTGGTTGCCTTCCGCTACTGCCGGGGACGGGGGGTGAGGGAGGGCACGCACTGAGCCGGCGCGCGCTAAGCGAGGCCACTGCTGTCAGCTGAGGTTGTTTGTCTGCTAGCTGGCTCACTCTTCTCTTCTTTCTCTTGGGTCTCTCAAAAGCTGAGAGAAGGAGTGTTGGAAGAATGGAAACACGAAGGCAGTGCGGGATGAACGGTGGCAACTTCGTCGATCAGTCGCTTGACTCACGTCACTCCACGTGACGGGGCCCCGCCATGACGTGGAATTTTCCTATCACGCTACATGCTCGCCCAAGATTCGAGGTGCGACAATGAACAGTTCGACAACAACACATCCACGATGGAAGAAGCACACATCGACCTCGAGCCCGGGAGCGAGTGGCGCTTCGAGCTCGAGGCGGACGAGAACGTCGCCGTCAGAGTAAGTGCGGGGCCGCCCGCCGATAGACCGCTCATTGACTCTGGCTCAGCTCACGCTGCTCGCGCTGCTCGAACTAACCACTGACACCAGGTGCACTCGCCCGACCCCGTGTATCTCAACGGCGAGGAGCTGCCCCCGACAACATGGTACCCGCTGTACCGGTACACCAAGGGGGCGATCTACGCGCCTACGGCGGCGCGGATCGAGGGTGAGTCGCAGCTGATGGAGCACACACTGCGCATAGGACAAGCTAGCAAGAACACAGAGCTGACACCAGTCACATCCCTCCCCGCGTCGCAGTACACCTCCACCTCGACGATCCAGCCCCACCTCCACAGCCTGCACCTCGCGCTCGAGCGGCTGCGCATCCTCGCGCGCCGGGGCGCCGGGCGTGGACCACGCGTCATGGTCCTCGGCCCGCCCAGCTCGGGCAAGACGACGGTCGCCAAGTCCCTCGTCAACATGGCGCTGGGCACGGGGCTGGGCTGGAACGTCGCCGTCGCCGGCATCGACCCCAGTAGTGTGAGTCCCCCTCCGTGGTGCACGCCCAAGCTCGGCTAACCCCAGCCCGCCAACCTCATCCCCGGCACCCTCTCCCTCTCGACCCCCACGCACCCCCTCCCCTCGCACCACGTCGCGCACCCCTTCGGCGGGCCGCCCGCCTCCCTCCCGAGCAACACGCAGAGCGCCGACGTCCCCACCCTCGGGTGGTGGTACGGCGCGCTGGAGCCGACGTCGCGCGGCGCGCCGATCTGGCACAAGCTGATCGCGTCCATGGCGGCCGCGTGGCGCGCGCGCTGCGCCGAGGACCCGAACGTCGCCCACTCGGGCCTGTTCATCGACGCGCCCAGCGCCTTCGCCAACCCCGCAACGGGGCAGACCAAGGACGACCGGAGCCGGTACCCGCTCCTCCGCGCAGCCGTCGACGCGTTCGACGTGGACCTTGTGCTCGTGATCGGGCTGGAGAAGCTCACGATCGAGCTGCAGCGCCTCCTCGCCGTCCGCGTCGTGCAGCTGCCCAAGTCGGGCGGCGTGGTCGACGTCGACGACGCCCACCGCGAGCTCGTGCACGCGGCCCAGGTGCGCAACTACTTCTACGGGGAGCCGGCGCTCCCGGCCCAACTGAGCAACCTCGTGGGGCGGACGACGCCGCTCGGCCTCCAGCTGTCCCCGCACTCGTTCCAGATCGGGTGGGACACGCTGCACGTCCTCCGCGTGGGGGAGGGGAGCGCGGCGCCCACGTCCGCGCTCCCCCTCGGCTCGAGCCACATCCTCTCCCCAACACGGCTGACGCGCGTCGACCCGGGCGGGCCGGCACATGTCGTGCGCTTGCTCAACACTGTTCTCGCCATCGTCGCGATCACGCCCGAGGACCGCATCGACAAGACCGAGGTCAAGAAGGAGGAGGTCAAGGAGGAGCCCGAGGGCGAGGACGTGCCCGATGCCGTGGCGGGCGCCGTCGACCTCGAGGAGGACGAGGTGCCGTTCCGCGAGGAGATTGGGTGGCGCGAGGTGCTCGGCTTTGTCGTTGTGTAAGTCTCAGCTAGATAGAATGCGAGAGCTGACATCAGCACGGCGATCGACACCCAGCGCAAGAAGTACACGATCCTGTCGCCGTCGCCGGGCCGCCTGCCCTCGACCGTCGCGCTCGCGGGGCACGGCATCGAGTGGGTCGACTCGGCGTAATGTACATCTCATAGGTTGTCCCGACTCATGCATTGTGTTATGTATGACAGGCTACGCTGTACCAGTTGTACCACTGTACGAATCTACTAGACATCCGCCTTGCCCTCGACCACGGGGAGGGCGTAGAGCTTCTGGAGGTCCTGCTCGTGCGCCTTCTCCTCCTCGGGCGAGGCGAAGACGAACGCGAGCGGCGCGGCCTTGTGGAACGCCGCCGCCAGCGTGGCCTTCTCCTTCGGGAGGACGCCCAGCGCCTCGCGCATGAGCGCAATGTCCGGCGTCTCCCCGAGGCGGAGGAGGGTGTCGCGCGCGCCGGCCTCGTCGCCGGCAATGCGCAGCGCCTTGGCGGCGTCGAGCACGCCCTGCGGCCCCTGGGCCGCGCGCTTCGCCGCGAGGTCCTTGGCCTCGCCCTCGATCAGCGACGGCAGCACCGCGTCAATCGCGCCCTGCACCTCGGGCGCGAGCTTGGCGTCCTTGAGGCGGAGGCGGAAGTCGACGAGGGCGGGGAGGAGGCCGGCCGCGTTGGGGTCCAGCGCGGCGGCGCGGCGCAGGTCGCGCAGCGCCTTGGCGAACTCCCCAGAGCGCGCGTGCAGCGCGTACCCGGCCACCCAGGTGGCGGGGTTGCGGGCGTGGTGGATGCTGAGGGGCTTCCAGAGCTTGAGGGCGTCCTCGATTGGCGTCTCGGTCTTGAGGAGCGCGTCGCCGCGCGGGTCCGCGTCCGGGACGGGCCCCTCCTCCTTCTTCTCGCCGGCGTTCTGCGCCGCCTTGCGCGCCTTGGCCTCGGCCTTGGCCGCCTTCTTGGCCGCCTTTTTCCGCTCAGCCTCCTCCTCGGGCGTGAGCTTCTCCTCCGTGAGCCCGGGGTCGTCGGCGATGCGGACGTAGATGTCGATCGCGGCGAGCGCCGTGCGCAGGAACGCCGGGTGCGCGCGCAGCCGGTCCTCGTACTCGAGCAGGGAGAGGTAGTACGAGAACGTCATGCGCCGCATGCAGTACGAGTGGAAGTCGTACTGGTCGTCCTCGTACTCCTGGAACACAGTCACGAGCGCCTGGTACCGCTTGAGCGCCATGCCGAGCGCGCCGCTGCGCGTGTGCGCGGCGCCCTCCTCCTGCAAGAACCACAGGCACTGCATGTCGGTGAGGTCCTGCACCGCGGTCGTGTCCTTCTTCGTGAAGAGGGCGAGGAGCTCCTCGGCCTTGGCGACGTTGCCAGCACGCAGCCAGTACTTGGCCGCCTTGCCGTTGAGGAAGCGGTCCTGCCCGTCCAGCAGGCGCGCCTCCTCCATCGCGTACGCCGCGCCGAGTGGGTCGCCCGCGCGCTTCAGCACCATGGCCTTGGCCATGTAGATCTCGGGCAGCGTCGGCGTGTGCTTGAACGCCACCTCGAGCAGGTCGAGCGCACGCTTGTGCTCGGTCTGCGGGCGGAGGGGGTGCACGAGATGCAATGCGAGGAAGTAGTAGGCCCACAGCAGCGCGGTGGGCGGGGGGACAGTGTCTGGGGTTAGCTTGGCATTCCGCCTCGCCCCAGGAGAGCCCGTGCGGCCTCCACTCCGCGGCACACGCCTGAATCCGCTCCTCGCACCGAGATCCCTCGCCGCACGGGTCGCCGTCGCCGCACTTTCGGCGCCATCACCGCCCGGCTCGGCACACTCACCATCGCTATGCAACGAGTGCTCGGCCTCGAGCTCGCGCACAATCTCCTCCATGATCTCGCCGACGGCCTGCATCTTGGCGGCGTCCGTGTAGAGGCCCTTGACGTCGACAAAGAGCGAGGGAACGCCGCGCTCGAGCCCACGGACAAGGTATTCCCGCGCGAGCTTGCGGAACTCGTCCCCCTTGGCAACGTCCAGGGGCAGGCGCTTCGGCGCGGTCGAGCGAGGGAACTGCTCGGCAAACTGGTCGAGCGCCTTGAGCACCTTGGCCGTGGCCTCGTCGTCGAGCGAGCCCGACATGTCGAGCCCGCGGCTCTTCAAGAACAGGCGGTAGTACTCGAGGTTGTCGGGGTTCTGCTCCAGCAGCTGGCGGTACGCGTCCTCGGCCTCCTCGCCGCGGCCGAGCTCGCCGAGCAGCTGCGCTGGACGTCAGCGCCATCTGTGATCTTGGCTTACCGTTGATGAGGGTGACCTCGCCGCGGCGGGACAGCACCCCGTCCTTGAGCCCGCGCTCGAGGCGGTCGAGCGCGCCCTGCTGCCGCCCAGCCTTGATGTACATCTTGATGACAAAGAGGAGCACCTGCGCGCGCTCCGGCGCAGTCGCGCCATCCTTCTGCAGGATGCCCTCGTAGCTCTCAAACACCTTGATGCCCTCGTCAAAGTCGCCGGCCAGGTCGTGTGCGATCATGAGGCCGAGCCACGACGAGCGGATCTGCGGTCGGAGGCAGAGGAAGTGGTGACGGGCCTCGGCGGCCGACTCGTAGTTGCGAGTGTGGGTCGCGAGGGCAAAAGCATCGCGCAGCACAGGGATGTTGTCGGGGTCCTGCCGGCGAGCCATCGCAAACGCCTTGGTCGCCTCGTCCCAGTCCTTGCGCGTTTTCGCCAGGATACCAAGCACGTGCCAGGTGATGTGGCTCGTCATGTCCTTCTTGATCGCCACACGCGCCATTGCCTCGGCCTCCTCGGCCTTGGGCACCGACGACGGCGTGGCAGGGAACGGCAGCGACGAGTGGATCGTCAGCGCCTTCAGCGCAATCGTTTCTGCCGTCAGCTCGACTTGTAGGGAGGCTAGCTCACCGCCATGGTTGGGAAACTTCTTCAGGATCTGGTCGGCAGCCTTGATGCCCTTCTTGTACTGCTTGGC
>JAMALN010000795.1:0-18044 GCA_023630115.1 Cutaneotrichosporon sp. PK4640 | reverse complement strand
GCCGAGGCGGCCCTTAACTCGGGGCCCAACTCGCCCTCCAAGATCAACACGTCCATGGCCGACCTCATGGACGCCCCCGCGCTCGAGTCGCCTGCCGACCTGTGGGACGCGTCCACGATCGGCACCTGGCCTCGTCAGAAGGCAAGGCGCGCTGGCAGCTTCACTGGCCGCCCTCTGTGGCAGCTCGTCGAGCACGCCAAGGAGCGTCGCGAGCGTGAAAGCTGTACGTATTGTCATCACCCATGTCGTCAACCATTCCGCTGACCCGATCCCAGCCCTCACCTCTACCCCGGACATGTCCGACTATGGGCTCGCGCAGGAGGTCATCCTCACGACCAAGTCTGCTGATCCATCGCCCGAGGCCGCTTTCTTCACCATGGAGCAGATCCACCGTGCCCTTCCCCGTCTCTCTGGCCGCGACTTTGCCATCGAGGCGGAGAAGCAGGCGGCTGCCGTGACACACGCCCGCACCCAGTCGGACGCCCTTCGCGCTGCGCAAGCCGCCGCCGCGTACCGCCCCAACGGACGTCTTCCGAGCCTCGCCCAGATCCAGGCCAAGATGCACCGTATGGGCACCAGCCGCAGCGACTCGATCGACTCGCAGGACTCGGAGGGCCCGCAGACGCCCACGGACGACATGGCGACGTTCGACTTTGTTCCTCCCCGCCGTCCCATGACGCCCGACAGCCCTTCGTCGCGTCTTGCGCCCTTCCTCCGCGAGCGTACCAACGGGCGTCTGGCTCGTCCGCGTTCCATGCCTCCCGTCTACGGTGAGATGGACGACCTCGACGAGCTCCCCTCGCTGCCATACTTCCAGGCTTCGCGTAAAGGCTCTCTTCCTCCCACGCCGCAGTCGACGCAGCGCACCTGGCGCCAGTTCTCTCTCCCCTCGATGCCGGGTACTCCCACCCGCTCGCCGAACCGCGTTGGAGGCGTGACGCTCGTTGTCACTCCCCCGTCCCAGTCGCAGTTGCGCAACTACACGCCCACCTCTCCCACCGAGTCGGTGGCGTCGGTTGTCTCCGCCGCATCGTCCGTGCCGTCGCTTCCCATCATCACTTGCACGCCTGCCGCTGAGCAGGACTCGGACGAGGAGTCCGAGGGCGACGTGATTGTGTTTAGCGGCGAGCCCGACTCGGACGAGGACGAGGAGGACCGTCGCATGCGCGAGCAGGCCGGTCTCGACATGCGGAACCGTCTGCTCCGCCGCTCGACGTAATCATCTCGAGATCGTGCCTGTTTCGGCCGATGCGCCGAAAGCCGAGGTTGCGCCACGCGACCACCCCATCATCGATCTGGTCTCGCAAGTCTCACCCAGAATCATCATTTTGAACACTTTGCTTTTGTGACTACATTTTTTCGTTCTACTGTTACCCCCATCCCTCCCCACCCACTGCATCTATGCTTGCAGAACCGCCTGCGCGGCGGTGCATGATAGTGCACGAGTAGTCTGGAAGAAGTGGTCGATAGAAGACAGGACATTGGGCATGCACCTCGTAACGACTAGCAGCTTCGGTGGAGGCTGGAATCGAATTTGGTTCCGTGGCTGACGGAAGGGCGGAGGCGGAAGAGGAGTGGCCAGTCGGAGTGGTCTGTACGGTGGGCTTTCGGGCTGGCTCGAGCCGAGGTCTACGGTGACTCCTGGGCTCCTGGGTACTCAGGTGCAAGGTGGAGGCGACGACATCTGGATCCTCAATGACCAAGCGTTCATCCTCTACTCGAGATACTCTTCATCCATCTTGCTCGTCACATACCCTCTGTTTTTTCACTCGCAACACCACTGTCACCACCACCTAGACTTGCACACGACCCATTACACCGACTAGACCATCACCATGCTGCCGTTCCGTGCCGCAGCACGATCAGCTCCACGGCGCGTACGCGCCGCGGCCCCGGCCGCACTCCGCGCCGCCACTGCCACACCTGTCGCCGGACCATCACGCCTGGCCTCCGACTATCTCCAGCACTCGCGCCCGCCACTCTCGCGAGCTCTGCACACCACGCGTGCGAGCTTTAAAGATAAGCGATGGGTGAACAGCGCGCTCAAGGACGGCAAGGAGGCCAAGGAAGAGGAGACCAAGGAGGAGGAGGGCAAGGAGGTCGCCGAGGAGGCCGAGGAGGGCCAGGAGAAGGAGAAGGAGAAGAAGGACAAGGAGGTCACCGAGGCCAAGGAGGCCGAGGCCGAGTCGTCCAAGGACGCGGAAAAGCGCGCCAAGTCGAGCTCTGGCTCTGGCTCGTCGCCCATGTCGTCGTCCAAGGGCTCGGGCGGCGCGCCACCACCACCACCGCCCGGCGGCAAGGGCGGCGGCAAGGAAATTGCCAAGCCCTCCATCCCCGAGGTGTACCCCCAGGTCCTCGCGCTGCCCATCACGCGCCGGCCGCTGTTCCCGGGCTTCTACAAGGCCGTGACCATCACGTCGCCTGCCGTCATCAAGGCGATCCGCGAGCTCATCACCCACGGCCAGCCGTACATTGGCGCGTTCCTGCTCAAGGACTCGGACTCGGACTCGGACGTCATCACCAGCATGGACCAGGTGCACCCTGTGGGCGTGTTTGCCCAGATCACGAGCGTGTTCTCCAGCGCCGACCAGAACCGCCAGCCCGACAACGAGGACCCCGACAAGCCCGAGACTCTGACTGCCGTGCTGTATCCGCACCGCCGGATCCACATTGACGAGCTCGTCACGCCGTCGTCGGCGCCGCCCGCCCCGCCCGCCGCCACCGAGGTCAAGGAGACGCCCGAGGACCACCCCGAGGCCGAGGTCGCGTCGTTTGAGAAGGACGTGCCCAGCGTCGAGGAGACGCGCGAGGCGCTCCACACCGAGGGCGAGGAGGGCGAGGTCGCCGAGCCGTCCAAGCCCACATCGCAGATCGGCTTCCTCCACCCGCTCGTGCCCGAGATCTCGCTCACCAACGTCTCCAACCTCGACCTCGAGCCGTACAAGAAGGACTCGCAGGTCATCCGCGCGATCATGGGCGAGATCCTCGCCGTCTTCAAGGAGATTGCGCAGCTCCAGCCCATCTTCCGCGAGCAGAGTGAGTACTGCGCGTGCCAATGACGCAGCGTGAATGAAGCTAACACGCAGTTGCCAGCTTCACCATGTCCAACTCTGCTGCCAACGTGTTTGACGAGCCCGACAAGCTCGCCGACTTTGCCGCGGCCGTGTCGACGGGCGACGTGCACGACCTGCAGTCTGTGCTCGAGTCGCTCAACGTCGAGGACCGCCTGCAGAAGGCGCTGCTGATCCTCAAGAAGGAGCTCATCAACGCGCAGCTGCAGAGCAAGATCTCGCGTGACGTCGAGTCCAAGATCCAGAAGCGCCAGCGCGAGTACTACCTCATGGAGCAGCTCAAGGGTATCAAGAAGGAGCTCGGCATGGAGAGCGACGGCAAGGACAAGCTCGTCGAGCGCTTCAAGGAGAAGGCGTCCAAGCTCGCCATGCCCGAGGGCGTCAAGAAGGTGTTTGACGAGGAGCTCAACAAGCTCGTGCACCTCGAGCCGGCGGCGAGCGAGTTCAACGTCACCCGCAACTACCTCGACTGGCTTACGCAGATCCCGTGGGGCGTGCACTCGCCCGAAAACTTCAACATTGCGCACGCGACCAAGGTGCTCGACGAGGACCACTACGGCCTCAAGGACGTCAAGGACCGCATCCTCGAGTTTTTGGCTGTTGGCAAGCTCCGCGGCACCGTCGAGGGCAAGATTATCTGCCTGTCCGGCCCGCCCGGTGTCGGCAAGACGTCGATCGGCAAGAGCATTGCGCGCGCGCTCGGGCGCCAGTTCTTCCGCTTCTCGGTCGGCGGTCTGACCGACGTTGCCGAGATCAAGGGCCACCGCAGGACGTACATTGGCGCCATGCCCGGCAAGCCGATCCAGGCGCTCAAGAAGGTTGCCGTCGAGAACCCCCTCATCTTGATCGACGAGATTGACAAGCTCGGCCGCGGGCACAACGGCGACCCGGCGTCGGCGCTGCTCGAGATGCTCGACCCCGAGCAGAACTCGTCCTTCCTCGACCACTACATGGACGTGCCCGTCGACCTGTCGCGCGTCCTGTTCGTGTGCACGGCCAACGTGCTCGAGACGATCCCTGCGCCGCTCCTGGATCGCATGGAGGTTATCGAGGTCAACGGTTACGTGCAGGCCGAGAAGGTCAACATTGCCGACAAGTACCTGAGCCCGCAGGCCAAGGAGGCGTCTGGCCTCAAGGACGTCGACATCGAGATTACGCCCGAGGCGATTGAGACGCTGATCCGGTGGTACTGCCGCGAGTCGGGCGTGCGCAACCTCAAGAAGCACATTGACAAGATCTACCGCAAGGCTGCGTTCAAGATTGTCGACGACCTCGGCGAGGACGCGCTTCCCGAGCCTACTGCTGCGGACGCCGAGGCGGCCAAGGAGGAGGTCAAGGAGAGCCAGGTCGAGACGCAGGAGGCCGACGTCAAGCCCAAGAGCGAGCGGCTGCCGGGCGACGACAAGGGCGAGATGCCCGAGACGACCAAGACGACCACGGCCGTCCGCCAGCCCCTTAAGGTCCCCGAGGGCATCCACGTGCGCGTCGGCATCGACAACCTCAAGGACTACGTCGGCCCCCCCGTGTACCACAAGGACCGGCTGTACAACAAGGCGCCGCCGGCGGGCGTGAGCACGGGCCTGGGCTACCTCGGCAACGGGAGCGGGTCCGTCATGCCCATCGAGGTGACGAGCATGCCCGGCAAGGGCGGCCTGCAGCTCACGGGCAAGCTGGGCGAGGTGATCCGCGAGAGCGCGCAGATCGCGCTGTCGTGGGTCAAGTCCAACGCCTTCCTGCTCGGCATCACGAAGAGCGAGGCCGACCTGACCGTCAACGACCGCGACATCCACCTGCACATGCCCGAGGGCGGCATCGGCAAGGAGGGCCCGTCGGCGGGCACGGCGATTCTGACGGCCTTCGTCTCGCTGCTCACCAAGACGCCGGTCGACCCCGACGTCGCGATGACGGGCGAGATCTCGCTGCACGGCCAGGTGCTCCCCGTCGGCGGGCTCAAGGAGAAGATCCTGGCCGCGCACCGCGCGGGCATCAAGAAGCTCGTCGTGCCCCTCGCGTGCAAGAGCGACATTGACGAGAACGTGCCCGCCAGCGTCAAGGAGGGCATCGAGTTTGTCTTTGTCGACGACGTGCGGCAGGTGATCGCCGAGGTGTTCCGCGGCTCGGAGGCGGCCGAGCGCTGGCTCGAGACGCTGCCGTCCGAGTCGCCCGTCAGAGCCGTCGAGGAGGCGCAGATTGCCGCGGAGCAGCGGGCGTAGCGGCGTAGCGAGCAGCGTCGGAATGGCGCGTGTCGCAGAGATACCACCTAGAAGAAGCCATAGCATAGGAATCATTAGCATGCATCACTCTTGTAGACTGGGGGGCTTAGATGGGGGGGACGGCGGGGGGTGGGGTGGATGACCCCACCAGATCTCCAGCCTCATACCAGCCTCCTTGCACGGCTCCACGCAACCCAACCCGCCCGCCATGATGAGATGTGCCATGCTCTACGCTCTACACTAAGCTACTACGCTAAGCCCCCCGCCTGCGCGGCCGGAACCCCCGCCCAACACCCTTGACGCCCTCCTCGCCCACGCCCGCCTCGCTGACCCCGCTCTCGCGCAGCCGGCGCCGCGTGTCCTCCTCCGCAAGCTGGCGCAGCGTCTCGGGATCCGTGCTCAGCGCATCCACCTTGGTGCGGGGCGGGGCGATCGTCCCGTGGCCCGTCTCGCCCACCTCCTCGGGGCCGGGGACCTCGCCGCTCGCCTCCCCCGGGCGCGTCGGCGCCGGTTCGGCAGCGAGATTCACCGCCACCGGCGCGCTCCCCTTCGCGGGCATCTTCTCCCGCGGCGCGGGGGGGTACGCGAACTTGGCGGACGCATGGGGTGACCCGCCCGCCGACGCGAACGGCTTAGCCTCCTCGATCTGGCCCGCATCCCCGCCCAGGCTCGCGGGCACCTTGCGCTCGCCCGCCTCGCTCCCGTCCGGCAGGAGATACCCCTGGACGATCCGCTCCTCGCGCTCGCGCGCCTCGATCGCGGCCACGCGCTCGCGCAGCGCCGCCTGCCGCTGTGCGTCGGCCTGCAGCTCGGCCATGCTCGGCGGGTCCGCGCGCGTGTGGCTCATCCACGCCGTCCACTGCACGGGGAGCTGGGCCGTGCCGCGCCGGTAGTCCTCGGGCGACGAGTAGGCGTACGAGGTCGGCGAGTCCGCGTACTCGACGACGCGTTTTGTGCGCCCCCCCGCCGGGTTGGGCAGTTCATAGTAGCGGTTGCCGGCGAGGTCGCGGCCGAGGGGGCGCTGGGGTTAGCGGGAGGGGGAGACGACTCACCCGGCTGCTGAAGGGGATCTTGGAGAGGAGGGTGGCCCAGACGCCGAGCCGGCGTTGTGTTGCGCGCATCGCGAGATGAGATGGAGGATGGACGCAATGACGAAGAGGAGCATGGTGGCGAGATGACTTTCCGGCGCCATCTGATTTGGTCCCGCGCTATGAAAGCTGCTGTGAGGTTAGTTGGAAGATCGCGTGACGGCACTGTTCAGTGGAGGTATCTGAACCGCGCTGTGGTGGGTGAAGGTCATTTCACCGTCTGCAGGGTGAGCAGAATGGTCGTACCGCTTATCCCGCCGGCCCTAGCCCCGTTCACATCGAAGTATGAACAGCGCTGTAGGACACATGAAGTGTTCATGGCCTCACAGCGCAGTTCATCAATCACCGTCCAGACTCCATAGCGCACCTCGCAGCCAACCCCTCCTTCAAGCAAACTCGTAGCATGTCATACAAATACAGCTCTCCGGCGCCGGCGTGAACGCGCCTCATCTACTGCTCACTCAAACTCGTCCTCCTCGGGGCCCACCACAAACGCCTTGCGGATCACCGCGCCCGCCAGCGTGTACCCGTTGGCGCGGAACAGCGCCGAGCCGAGGTACGGCCGCACGTCGAACACGTCCGCGGCCTTTGCGCGCGCCTCGAGCTGCGGGAGCTTGACCTCGACGAGGGGCGGCACCGCGCCGTGCACGTTCCAGTGGATCTGCACGCGCTCCTTGACGAGCTGGCCGAGCAGGAAGTTGAGGAGCTCGTCCGTGTCGCCCGCGGCGGTCACGTACTTCCTGAAGCCGCGCTGGAGGGACTTCTTGATGCTCATCTTCTGCGCGTTGACGAAGGAGCCGACGGTGACGCGGATCGCGAGGTCGATGTCGTCGGCGCGCACGAACTCGCGGAGGTGCATCTTCGCGGACGCCTCGGCCATGCGGATCATGCTCTCGAGGTGGCGCACCGTGATGGGGAAGGAGCCGGTGGCCAGCGACTCGCGGCGCAGGTCCGCGTACAGCCGCGCCAGCTTGTCCTGGTCCAGCTGGTAGAGCTTGGGGCGCACGCTGTCCTTGGCGTACATGATGTACTTGCGCAGGAGGTCCTGGTCGATAATGTCCGCGTCGAGGGTCGTGTTGACGGCGGCCTCCTCGCGCGCCGCAAAGTCCGGGTGCGAGCGCGTGTGCGAGCCGACCACAAACTGCGCGAGCATCTCGTCCTGCACGGGGTCGACGGGGTCCTTGACGACGCAGAGCACGTCGAAACGCGAGAGGATGGGCTCGGTGAGCTCGACGTTCTGCTGGAACGGGATCGTGGGGTTGTAGCGCCCACCGATGGGGTTGGCGGCGGCGACGATCGCGCAGCGCGCCTGCAGCGTCGTCACGATGCCCGCCTTGGAGATGGAGATGGACTGCTGCTCCATCGCCTCGTGGATCGACGTGCGGTCCGCGTCGTTCATCTTGTCAAACTCGTCGATGAGGCAGTGGCCCTTGTCCGCGAGCACGAGCGCGCCGCCCTCGAGCGTCCACTCGCGCGTGACGGGGTCCTTGCGCACCGACGCCGTGAGACCCACGGCACTGGCACCCTGGCCCGTCGTGAAGACGGCGCGGTTCGCCGTCTTCTCGACGTACTTGAGGAACTGCGACTTGGCGGTACCGGGGTCACCGAGGAGGAGGACGTTGATGTCGCCACGGATGCGGTGCTTGCGGTTAATGTCCTTTGCGCAGCCGCCAAAGAGCGACAGCGCAATCGCCGTCTTGATGTCGTCGTGGCCGTAGATGCTCGGTGCGATCGACTTGACAATCCGCTTGACGATGCGGTCGTCCTTGCTCAGCGCCCGGATCGCCTTCTCCTCCTCGGCAGTAATGTTGATCGAGGCGTACGCGTCCTCGGCCTTGTTGATGTGGTTGGCCTCGAGCACCGTCGCGAACACGGGGAAGCCGTTCTTCGAGTTGAGCGCCGCGTCAAAGTTGTTCCGGTACACGCCGGTGACCTCGATCTCCTCGCCGGGCTTGGCGACGTCGATGAGGTCCCACATGAGCACGACCTCGCGGTGGCGCGGCAGGCGGCCGGCCGGCACGGACCCAGGGCTCTCTTGCAGCGTGAGCTTCTGGAAATTGCGGTAGACCGTCTGCTCCGAGTTGACGACGAAGGGGCCGCGCGACGAACAGTTGGAGCAGAACGACAGCTTGAGCTCCTTGTGCACGTCCTGGTAGAACGGGCCGAGGGTGGCGCCGCACTTTTGGCAGTCAAACTTGACGTACTTGAGCTGCGGGAAGACGCCGGTGCGGCGGGTCACGACGCCAGACACGCGCACGAGAGCGTTGAGGTTGTCCTGGCGCAGGTCGCGCAACGACTGGATAACCGGCAGGTCGGAGATGCGCACGTGGATCTCCGAGTGGATGTTGTTGTACCCGGGGAAGTACATGAGAACGGCCTCGAGCGCGACCTCGTCAAAGATGGGGAGCACGGCCAGTGGGCTGTTGCTGAGGAAGATGCCGAGGATGGGGCGCGCAGCCAGGAGCTCGATGAACGAGACCTCGAGCGACTCCGAGTTGGTCTCGCCGAGCGTGCGGATGCGCGCGCCGTACACGGACGCACCGCTCGCGTCGGTGTACGTCGTGAGGAACGTGCGGAAGTGGGTGGCCACGGCGCGGCGCACCTGCGGGATCGCGACCCACTCGGCATACGTGCGCGTCTTGACCTCGCCGAGGTGCTCGAGCGACATCTCCTCCGTGTCCGCCATCTCGTCCGGCACCTCGTCGTAGCGCCGGCGCGCGTGCCGCCCAATGCCGGAGAGCAGGCCGGCGTCGCCGGAAATGTCGTCGGCGTCCTCGCTCTGTAGGAACTCGGGCATGTGCGTGCGCGCACGCCGCACGCCGCCCTGCCCCTTGTCGCGGCGCGCCATCTCGCGCTCGGCTGCCTGCCGCTGCGCGCGCGACATCTCGGGGATCGACGAGCCGTCGTCAATGTCCACGTCAGAGTAGCGGTCGAGGCGGGCGTTGCCCGTGTAGTCGTCGAACAGGGTGTCGTCGTTGAAGAGGTCCTCGCCCTCGTCCTCCTCCTCGTCATCGTCGTCGTCCGGCAGGTCCTTGCGTCCGCGGGCACGCATTTCCGCCTCCTCGTCCTCGATCTCCTCTTCCTCTTCGTCGTCGTCGTATAGACGGGGCGGCGACGAGGCCGGGAGGGGAGGGGATGAGGGGGGAAGAGCGGTCATGTGGGGCGTGGGGGTTGTGTTGCCATCGTCGTCACGCCTGCGCTTGCTGCGTTGGGGTCGTTGTGTGGGGGTTGAGCCTGGTGAGGACATTGTGATGGAGTGGGAGTGAGAGTGGGTGGATGAAGAAAGGTTAGTGTAGTAATGTATTGCTCAGGGGAACAATAAACCACGGGGCGAGAGGGCTGGGCGCTGGGCGGCGGGGGCTGATGTGAGGTGAGAGCAGACGCGTCAAACGCGCCATTCAAGACCGCACGACGCGTCACATTATTCACACAGCCCACTTAACGCTGTCACCATGTTGCCACAACCACACCTCCTCGCGCTCGCTCCTCGCTGCCAGTGGTCCAGTGGCCAGTGGTCCCCTCGTCTATACCCTATGTGAATATGTCCATGCACAACAACCCTCAAGTAAACAGTAACTGTTTGAAAGCGAACAACAGAGTACAAGAGAAATGAAAGGAAAGAGTTTATAATGTCCGTATCAGCCCGAAGTGTGGCTGCTGGTGTGCTCGTTGTGCACAGAGTACTCGTGTGGATCGATGGGTGATGGTGAATGTAGGTAGGTCTCTCATGACTCCGCGTCCTGCGCGCCGCCCCAGCACCCCTCCTCTAAGCTTCACGCACAGCCCGACGCATGCGAGCGGTGAAATCGGACACTCGCTTGGTCGGTAACGTCCTGCGGCGTAACAAGCCCGTCGCGCCCTGTGTTGGCGGTTGTGGCGAGTTGGCACGCCCCTCGCCCGGCTGCAGTGCTGTCCGTGAGCGGCCGAGGGCCGTCTCTGCAGACGTCGCCGGTCTGGCGGTTGGTGAAGCTGCTGCCGAGTGCGCGCGGCCCATCGCCGAGGTTCTCAGCGTCCCGGGCCGGTTCTCGAACATGACATACCCGCCAGCGGGGGCGTCATCGTCAGAGTCGGAGGGCTGCAGCACATCCACGGCAGGTATACCCTGCCCCTCGCGGCCGGTAACAACGGGTGTCCTGGTCTTGTCCCGTGACCGACGCGGAGGTCGTGGTGGCAGGATGGATTGCAGGGCGGCCGAGACGGATCCAGTGGGTTCAGGTGATGGTGGGAACGGGGATGTTGCGCGGTGGGGAGACGTTGCCCGCTCCACTATGTAGTAGCCGCCTGGTGGTGCGTCGTCGTCCGAGTCCGAGGGAAGCATGAAGTCGGTGTCCGCCCGGATCGGTGGTGGGCGCTGTAGAGTGAGAGACGTGCGCGATCCCGATGCTGAGGGCGCCATCGAGACAGGGGATGGGGCCACTGGTGGCGGAGCTGGCGATGTCGATGTGCTAGGGCCGCTAGCGGGGAGTGGCGACTGTGATGGACCTGGCGATGCGCCGCTTTTGGGGAGAGACGACGCATGTGGTTCGGGGGAGTGGGCCAGAGGTTGACCAGAGAGTATAGAGGACGCAGCCGATGACACTGGCTGGGGTGACACCACGGGGATCGGGAGCGGCGCACTCTTCTGTGGGGACGCCTCGCGATCCTCTGGTATCGCTGGCGGTCTGGGCGAGTGGGCGAATGGCACACCTTCTCTGCTTGCAGCGACCGCGACACTATCGGACGGGCTTCTTGAAGCAGAGCCTGGAGCAGCCGTGCTCGAACTCTCCGAGGCTGCCGACTTTGTGCGGCGCGTGGCATGCGACATGCGCTTCGACATTCCGAAGACGAAGTGAGCCTGGTGATCGATCAGGAACTCGACAACGTCCTTTGATATCGCACTCTCGGCGGGGCGCATGTCGTGCCCCGGATGCGACAGAAGCCCCGGCTGGAATATAACAGCGAGGTTGGCCGACGTCATGAGGTTCTTGTCCGAGTCACGCGCGAAGATGCCTAAGAGGTCGAGAAGGTAGAGCAAGAGGTACTGGTTCTCGCGCGGCATCTCGCGGACGAGTCGCTTGTACTCGCGAACCTTCTGTTCAGGTGGGTGGTCCGACACCTGCACGGCGCGGAACGCGTTGTAGTACTGGAAGGGGATGACCGGCTCAGACATTTGCGTGAGATACCGCCGTAGGATCGTGGCAACGTCGTGTGGCGTGTATGGTGAAGTCTCCCAGTTGAGGTCTATGCCGTACTGTTGCGTGAGCGTGCCGTCATTGTCCAACGCCTCGTCATCGTTACTCACCTTGGGTCCTTCATCGAATCTGACCTGCAGGTCGCGCATGCGCTTGGCTGACCCAGATACGCGGAAGACGCCCTCAATGTCGGTCTTGTTTTTGAGGTAAGCCCCGCAGCGCCCGACAATGATAGGTACCTCGCCCCACACGTAGAGTGAACCGTCAGGGGCGCTGGTGGAGATCTGCATCGCGGCGTAGGTGAGAACGCGCGACAGCGAGACCCCAAAGACACGACGTGTGTTCATCGTCTGTGGCGCGCGGCGGAAGCTGCGCTCTGCGGGTGGTTGGTCGCGCGACTTGAACGACTTCCACCAGTTCTTCAAGTTGAGAGAGCTCTCTTCTCGCTCGGTCATCTCGCGGCTCGTCTTGCGCTCCATCGGTGGCTCTTTGGACGACGGTTCTGGCGCGTCGGGCTCCTGGGCCTTGTCCTTGCCCTTCTCCTTGTCGCGTGTAGACCGTCGACGCGATGCTAAGCGCCGAAGGCCCCCCGCAACGCCACCTTCCTTGTTCATTTCCGAGTCCTCAGTGGTGGGTGTGGGAGGGGCGGGGGAGGGGGCGGACGAGGTCGGCGAGCTGGCCTGCGTGTCGGCCGCGCTTGGAGGCGCGAGGCCGGCCTCAGTGTTGAGGGCCGGCGTTACCCCGACGTCTCCAGGGACGTATGAGTCGGCAGCCGGATATGGGACGCGACCGCGCGCTGGCGACGGAGAAGGTCGGCTTGAGACCATCTGTGCGGCGCGAAACGCGGGCTCGTGTGCAACTCGGACCTACGGGCTTGCGCGGCGTAGGTTCGAGCGCGAGAGCTTGTGCCGCCGTGCCGATGGGAAGGGGAAAGGGAAGAGGTCAAGGAGGAGAGAGCTCCGACTGTGGAAGGGCGCGGTGTGTCACGCGCGCGACTTGTACGGCCCGGTCTCGACTGTTGGTGAATGCGGTGCTGTAGACGGGATGGAGGAGCGGGTGCGTCCTAGGGAGGGTAGGCGGGTACGGTGCGTCCTAAGGAGTAGGCTTGATGTCACGACGACGAGTTTGGGGGTTCGTGGGATGAGTCGTGTTGGAACGGGGGGAGGGGGTTGAGATGAGTGCACAAGTGGGTGGAGTGTGGGAAAGGAAGTGGAGAGAGTCGAGTGTCGAGTGGGGAGTGGATCGAGTGGATCAAGTGGAGGAAGGAGACCAGGGGGTAGTGTATGTGTTGAGTGAGTAAGTGATGGGTGGGTGATGGTGGGTGGCGAGTGCGTCCAAGGGAGGTGTGAGGGATGGAGGAAGGGGCCAGTAGTGAATGCTGCTGCGGGGCGTGAGAGGGCGTGGGGGCACGCAACGTTCCAGCTTGCAGTTCCAAAAGGGCCGTGATTCCCAACCGATGTTTCCAATGCACAGCGACGGCAGGTGTCAAGACGAGGGCGGTGATTCTAGACCTGTCGACAATCCCACTGTGCAGTCTTCACACCCAACAGCCAACAGCCGATCCAAACAAGGGGTGATCGGAGGGTGGGGCCACTCGATGGGATTCCGGGTCGAGCGCGATGCCAGGGCCCGCAAATCGAGAAGCAGCGCGAGTTGTCCCAGGCGGGGTGTGTGCCGGTGTGCCGGTGCGTACCAGTGGGTTCGTGTGCGTGTCCAGAGTCGAGTGGTGTGCGTTCGAATGAATGCTCGGTGCTCGGACGTCCTGTGCCTGGGACAGACTTCGACGACGACGGGGGCGGGGGCGGGGTGGGAGGAGGAGGGGGAAGGGGTTGGAAGGACGGCCTAGAAGGAAGGGAGGGGTGGGAATGAGCGACTGGGTGGCCGCGAGGGCCCCGTTAGAGGGGGGGAGTGAGGTTGGAAGGGGGAAAGAGAAAGAGGGAAGAAGGAACAATGTCGACGACGGAATGTGCGACCCCACTTGCACCGTTAGGTGCGGGCGTAGGCCTAGACTGTGCTAGAGTGTCGACTGGGTGTAGCTGGGTGGCCTGGGTGGGGGACTGCGAGGTATGCGTGGGAGAATATGCCGCGTGTCTGGTGTGCTGGTGCAGTGGTGGGATGGATGGGATGTGTCTCACACACTCATCGAAGGTCGGCGGCGTAGAGTGACGTGATGATACACGGGGGTACGGGGGCACGGGGATACGGGGGCACGGGGGCACGGGGACAGAGCGCGGAGGCGAGCACGGGGCAGCGACCGGGTGCCAAGGTGCCGGGATGCCGGATGAATGGGCTCGTTGCAAAGTTTGGTCTCTGGCTTGTGCGTGGTGCGTGGTGCGTGGGAGGTGGGAGATGGGATGATGGGTATCACAGAGTGACAGAAGTGTGACGGTGCGCAGTGCCGACTTTACCGCCGTGACGTACTTCAGATATTTTTTCTGCAGGTGGCAGGGCTACAACGGGCTTGGGATGCCTGGGACGCCTTGGCATGCGCCGGATTGCATGCGTCCTCTTGGCTGCTGCTGCTGCTGCTTTAGCCCCCTCTGGTGCTGTGAATTGTGGAACGCAGATTATTGAGGAACAAGGGCGCGAGGACCAGGTCGTGGTTATCGCCGCCTCCCGTCATCCCAGCGTCCCTTCCGCCCCCGGTCCCTGTCAGCGTCATCCCGTTTCGTCTGCTAAAGGGTCTGCCGCACCCAACTTGTTCAACGCTGATACCGGCGCCCGACTGCTACGTTCGCTGCTGGATCGGCGCCGACGCCCGCGGCCAGCGGCCAGGCGCAGCGCCGATCTTGGTCAAGAGGAAGAGAGAGGCCTGGGCGCCTGAGGCTGACGCAATGTGCTCGCTCAAGCTCGACACGAAATCGAAACTTGGGGGTTGCCTGTTTGAGCTATGCAGAACGGATGACGACGAGCAGCCGTGACTCATGCCTCCTCTGCTCAATCACCCAGCTGATGACGGTGGGAACCGGCTATGCCGCGACGACTAGCGAGCGGATCGGAGGATAGACTCTGCCTAGCGCCTCTGCCTCTGCATGCTCAAGCGAGGCTCCGCAAGCCTTAGCGTGCTAATAGTCTCCGGTGTCAGTCACTCTCCGATCCCCCACCCCGCCCGATCGCGATCAGCGTTCCAGCGTCTCCCATGACGCACTGCTCAAAATAATGCGCCAAGCCACAAACCAATGCCCTACAATCTAATGCTATGTTATGCGTCCTTGCCCTCTGGCGTCGACTCGGCCGGAGTCACGTCCTGCGACTCGCCGTCCTTGCCTTTCCTGCGCTTCTTGGACAGGTAGGCGCTCACGTCGACGCCCTGCGACTTGAGCCGTCCCAGCTGCTTGGGCGCCATCGCCTCGTACTCGCTCGTGGGCGTCGCGTCGCCCTCGGGACCGGCCAGCTCCTCGTCCTCCTCAAAGCCCGGCCAGCGGGGGAACAGGCCCAGGTTCGGGTAGAGGTTGAGGCCGGTGATGGTCTTGGCGGGGGTGGTGGGCGACAGCGGCGTGGCCAGGGCACCGAGGAGCTCGGCGTTGGACGCGGACACATCGCTCATCTGATGTCAGCTAGCGAAGGTACGTCAGCTCACCTGGCCGTCGGCTGCAATCTCGACAGTTGCGAACATCTGCTGCGGGAGCCCCTCCTCGGCCTCCGTCTTGCCGTACGTCGCGTCCAGGGCCAGCACGAGCTGGTTCGTGCTCCCCGGCACGCGCGAGAAGCCGAGCACGGGGTGGGAGACGGGGAACGAGTGGACAGTGATCTCACCGTGGCCTTCTGGCAGCACGAACGCGTGGATAGCAGTGCACCCCTCGGCGAAGAACACGACGACCGTCTTGCCGTCAACCACGACGCTGTCGATGCGCTCGAGGCAGATGTTCAGCCCGGTGGGGAACATCATGCCGGCGGGCGCGACGCAGAAGCCCGGCTCCTTGGGGTCGTCGCTCGCAGGCGGGCCGTTCTTGGCGGCGGCAGCGAGCGCCTCGGCGCGCTTCTTGTTCTTGATCTTGCGCGGGGACGGGCGCACGCGGCGGTAGTCGAGCACGGTGGGGAAGATGTCCACGCGGCGGAGGAGCGCGCCGGTCGTCCAGTCAAAGACCTGGAGGGTGGGCTCGCCGCCGCCCGCGACCACGACGTTGGGCCGCGACTCGGGCACGTGAATCGCCGAGACGAAGCTTGGGTCAGCGCAGCTCTAGGAGCGGAGGAGCGGATCAGAGGGTGGTGCATGAAGTCAAAGTCCACGGCTTGGTCACGACTTCTGGGTATCGTCATTTCCTCGGCTGGACTCACCCCTCGCTGCCCCAGAGGTACTTGTCGATCACGTAGGACTTGGGGAAGCGGCTGACGCGGATGTGCTCGTCCCTGTCGGCGGTGATGATGCGCTTGCCGTCGTGCGAGAGGACGTGCCCCGACACGGTGGACACATGGCCGAGGAGGAAGTCGGCGTCGGGGTTGAGCGACGGGTCCGCCTGCTCCTTGAATCCCTGGGCGCGCTCGCCCGCCTCGCGCGGCTCGAGGGGGTAGCTGATGTGAGATACATCAACCTGGGGGCTTACAGGAAGACGTCGCCGACCTTGTCGGTGAGGAGGATGTCGTTGGCCGGCGTCAGACTGAGGCACGCGACGCGCTTGAGCGTGTTCCGCGTGGAGCGGAGGACGATCTGGCCGTCCTTGACGTCCCACACGCGCAGGGTCTTGTCGTCGCCCGCGGAGACGGCGAGCGTGCCGTCCGCCGATAGCGCGAGCTTGCGGATCAGCCCCGTGGGCTTGGATCCCTCGGCGGGCGGGGACGACGCGGTGGGGTAGGCGTGCAGGTTGGCGCCCGAGGCGTAGAGGAGCGTCGGGGCGGCAGAGGCCGTGGCGATGGCCGTGGGGGGGAGGGGGAGGGCCATGGTGGTGGAGTACGAGGAAGCTGCTCGCTCCGCTGGACACACTTGTTGTGGATTGTGTGCGGTGCGCACCAACTTTTGGTGTAGAGTGACGTGTAATTGATTGCGCACGGAACATTGTGCCTGACGCAATGGTGACGCGCTACGGTGAGTGTTTGGCCAGGGTGAAGTGGGTGGTGGGTCAAGAGAGGGGGCAGGGAAGGTCGGGTGCGAGGCTTGTTTATGACCCAGGTCGCAGTATCCCTCCCCCCTTCCTCCTCCCACTCTCTCAACTCTCACTCTCACCCAACACCATCCACACCAACCAACCATGACCGCCGACTCTACCACCGACCCCGCCCCCGCCCTCGCCGTCGAGGCCACCGAGGCCGGCACCAAGCGCAAGGCCGAGGAGGTCGAGGGCCTCGTCGACGAGGCCAAGAAGTGAGTCACCAGTGACGCGTGACAGTGATCGAGGCTGACAGGCAGGCAGAAGACCGACGGCGACGCGCCCGAGGCGCCCAAGGAGGCCGCGGCTGAGAAGGAGGAGGAGGAGGCCGAGCCCGCCGACAAGGGCAAGGGCAAGGGCAAGGCGCCGGCCGAGGAGGTCGAGGAGGAGGAGGACGACGACGACGACGACTCGGACGACGAGCTCATCGTCCGCGGTACGCGTAAGCGCAAGCAGGTCGACTACAGCTCGGTGAGTGTGGGTGGTGGGAGCGGTGTAGGCCGCGTGGGCTGGGGGACGGCAGGCCTGGGTGAGGGAGGGAAGGGGGGAGGGACGGGGGAGGGAAGCGGAAGGGAGGGAAGCGGAAGGTGGATGGGAGGGGGCAGACGCGTTGGGCGGATGGAGGGAAGGTGGATGCTGGGTGGGGGAAGGTGGAGGAAGGTGATGGGCGGTGGGAGCCGTGGACGTCAACTGACCCCAGGCTGAGGCCCTCGCTGCCGCTGGCCTCAACTCGGCCGAGGACGAGGAGGAGGACGACGGCGAGTTCATCGGCGGCCCCGACGAGGAGGAGGAGGGCGACGACGCGGCCGACGACGCCGAGGAGAACGAGGCCGCCGCCGCGCCCGCCGACGACGACGATGCCGAGGAGTAATCCACTCTAGACGCTAGAGCCTGTAGCAGTCCCGTGTCTCTGTGAACATGTAAAACGTCCGCACACCTTTACCTTGCCCCTTGCTTCGCCTTGCGTGCTTGCCTGCCGCCCGCAGTTTGGTTGCAACGATGCATCCTTGAGGTCTATTGAGCCGCTATCGCGCCGCGATGCGTCGACGTGCTTCCTCCTCGCGCGTGCGGAAGAAGGAGAGCTCGGCCTGCAGCCGTGGATGCGTGGGCGCGCCGGGTCCCGCCACGAGCTCGTGCATCACCGCCTCGTAAATCGAGGAGAGGAACGAGTGGCGCGCCGGCACGTCCTTGATCTTCCCCGCCTGCGTCTGGACGAGCCGCGTGAGCTCGGCGCGCAGACGCGTCATGCTGGCCGTCAGTCGCCTTCCTTTGCCACTCCTCCCTTCAGTTAGACTCACCTCGAGAACATCATCGCCTCCTCGGCCTCGTCGCTCAACGCGACCACACACGCAAACAGCGCGGCGTACCGCACCGCGACGACCCGCACCGCGGCGTCCTTGACGCCCTTGCCGAACAC
>JAMALN010000794.1:0-18489 GCA_023630115.1 Cutaneotrichosporon sp. PK4640 | reverse complement strand
GCAAGCTTCTTGCCCGAGCAGCGCTTGGGGTCGCAGTGGTCAAAGTCCCACATCGCGACGGGGACGGCGATGCGCACCTCCTGCTCCTCCTCGGACTCGGCATCCGAGTCCTCCTCCGAGGCCTCCTCAGAGTCCTCCTCAGAGTCCTCCTCAGAGTCCTCCTCAGATTCCTCCTCAGATTCCTCTTCAGATCCCTCCTCTGCCTCCTCGCTGTCATCCTCCTCGTCGTCGTCATCGTCGTCGTCGTCGTCTGCCGTCAGCTCGCGAAGTCAGTGAAGCTCACCCTGCACGATAACCGGCACTTCGCGAGTCCCGCTCCGCGTCACACGTCCGCGGGGCGCGCCGCGACCACGACCACCACCGCGCCCGCGCCCACGTCCACCGCCACCTCCCCTAGGCGCCGCACCGCTGCGCTCCTTGTTGGGTTTGCCAGACTTGCCCATCTTGCTGGTGTTTGTGTTTGTGTTGTGGCAAGAAAATGTCTCTGGAACTGAAACTTGAATTACGTCTGGGACTCCGCACAGCCATCGTCACGTGACCACCACGTGCCAGGCGCGTCACCTGCAGCCCACAACCAAACAGGACGCGTCGCGACACCAACTCATATCCATCATATCCGATCCACGACCCCCCATGCAGAGAGGGAGCCACCTCGAGACGCTCGTCTACTCGGTCCTCCCAGGACTGACCAAGCTCCCACCACGAGAGCGGCAGGAGCGCGTCGACGAGCTCGTCGAGTACGCCGACGACATCTTGGCCAGGTGAGCTGAGGACCGTCCAGACGGCTGACTCCAGCCGCTTGCCATCATCCATACCCCTCGGCGCGGGCGGGCTTCCCGATGCCGCGCGCCGCCTGCTCCCCACCAGCGGGGACGCGCTGCGCTTCAACGCGCTCTGGGGCAACGTCGAGCGCAACGTACGTCTCACCCTGATCGAGCTGTGAGCTGACAGCAGCGCACCCTCAACGCCCCGAGCAAGCAACTGCAGTTCCTCGTCGCGCTCTCAGAGCTAAACAGGCACTCAGAACCGACATTCTCCGCTTCCCCGCGGCGATCGCACACGCGTACCGACTCGCGTGGACTGGGCACGCCCGCGCCGCCACGCGCCGCCGCACCGCTCGGAGAGCCATCACAATCCCCCGCCGCCTCGCCCTCGAAGTCCCAGGCGCGGAGTAAGGCTGCCCTGCTCCGCGAATGGCGCACTGAGCGCGCCCGCAAGCCCTTCCCCGAGCCCCTGCTGCTCCGCGACGCGCTCTACCTCCTCCAGGGCATCGACGGGCGATACGTCCGCTTCGCGGTCGCGCCGCCACCCGAGCGTAACCCCTACCTCACGGAGCGGGGACGGGAAGGCGACGGTACAGGGTTTCCGCTGGGTGCGAACGGCGTGACTGTCCCCGGCGACGTGGAGCCACAAGTCGTCGGGATTGACATCGTCGCAGACGAGGCCAAGGTGCGTATACCTGGAGGAATGGGCTGACGGCAGGAGGGGTACATCGCCAAGCCGACGAGGAGTATCCTTGTGCAGCTGTCCGAGCTGGGCGTGCTATATCGCCAGATTACGGGCTTCGTCAAGGAGCACCAGGCTGCCGGGCCAAGTTCGCGGAGCGGCATGGTGGTCCAGGTGAGCTGACGAGCACTTTGAATGAGCTAACAGACAGAGCCTGTGCCACTTCCTCCACCACGAGCTGAGCGAGTATCATCGCCTACTAGCCGTGCTCGAGTCGCAGATGAACCTGAGCGACGAGAACACACCGCCAGAATCGGGACTCACGCTCATTCGCCTTGGGTTATGGACTGAGGACATGCGGCTCAAGCTCCGCCTCATGGACAGCGTGGTCAACGACGCGCGGAGTGCGCACGGCGGCGCGCTAGTCTCCAAGATCCACAAGCACACGGCGCACGGCGACCCCTTCGTTCGCCGCTTCACGGACCAGATCCTCGAGGAGGTGTCCAAGCCCTTCTTCCTGACGTTACAGCGCTGGATTATCTCAGGCGAGCTTCACGACCCGTTCAACGAGTTCTTCGTCCAGCCCAACCCCGAAATCACGAGCGATGATGTGGACGCGTACGCCGCCGACCTCGGGTTCGAGGAGGGGCTCGACTCTGGCGGCGGGACCAACGATGCCCACCAGGTCTGGGAGAAGAGATACATCTTCGTCAAGGCGATGATGCCCGGGTTCATCAACGAGGACTTTGGCAAGAAGGTGAGCTATGTTGATGATGTTAGCTTACGCCAGATATTCTCGACAGGCCGCTCTTTGAATTTCATACGCTATAACTGCTACGACTCGGACTGGGTTTCTGAGCAGGCGGCGCTCTCGCGGCTCGAGGCGCTCAAGTACTCGGACCTCAACGGGCTCGAGCGCTCCATCGACGTTGCCTACTCCAAGGCGAGCAAGCATCTTCTCGAAATATTCTACGAGAAGTACCATCTCATGGAGCACCTCACCGCGCTCAAGAGCTACCTCATGCTGGGCGCGGGCGACTTCGTCGACCTTCTCATGGACTCGCTCTCCACGCGCCTCGACCGACCAGCAATCTCGTTGTATCGGCACCACCTGACGAGCGATCTGGAGAGCGCGATCCGCGGCTCCTCCGCACAGTTCGACCCACCAGACGTGCTCCGCCGCCTCGACGCGCGCGTGAATGAGTACTCACGCGGCGAGATCGGCTGGGACTGCTTCGCGCTGGAGTACCGCGTCGAAGCACCCCTCAACGCTGTGCTGGACGCGCGCGCGATGGAGGGCTACGCCCGCCTCTTCCACCACCTCTGGCGCCTGAAGCGCGTCGAGACGGCCCTCACACAGGGCTGGATGCGCGTGACCGCCGCGAGCAGGGCGTTCGAGGGCCTGCCCTCTCTAAATGGGCTGTGGCACTCCTGCCGCCTAGCCCAGGCGGAGATGGTTCACTTCTTGCGCAACATGCAGGCGTTCTGCCAGCTCGAGGTGATCGAGTGCAGCTGGGCGGCGCTGCGCGAGATCACGGACCGGAGGGATGGCGACCTCGACGCCCTCATCTCCGCCCACCGCACGTACTTGGACCGCGTCGTGCGCAAGATCCTTCTCCTCGGTCCGCGCAAGGAGGACAGCCTGCTCCGCCTCGTACAAGAAGCGCTGTCCCACATCCTCGCGTTCAGAGCGGCCACCGAGGACCTCTACAAGTGGAGCTTAGGTGAGGCGACACGGTTAGACCGCATCCGCGGCGCCGAGCGCGGGTTAAGCGCCGACGACGCGCGCGCCGCCGAATCCGAAGGCACGGCCTCGCGCGAGAAGCTGGAGAGTATCCGGGAGCGCGTGAGCTCGTGCTCGCTCGGATTCCAGGACACGGTGGGGAGCGTGTGCAAGGAGGCTGCGGCGCATGCCGACCTGGACGTGCGGTTCCTGGCGATACGCATCGCGTTCAACGGGCACTACTCGCTGCGGCGGGGGAAGAAGAAGGTCGTCGCGTAGGTGACAGTACAGATTATGCATGTATGTACTACTGGGAGAAGGAGAAGGGATGTACCGCCCTCACGATACTCGAACAACCTTGGTTGCCAAGCTGTGAGCGTGTGCCCGCCGCCGCCGCCCCAGACGTATCTGAGGAAGTGGGGAGGGCACTGCGAAGACGAACTGCTCTTCCGATAGCTGTGACATCTGCAGTGGGGGAGAAGACTGCCGACGTGTCTAAGCTCGGGTTGTGCAAGCGCAAGGGGAGTCTGGGAGGGGAAGGGAGAGGGCGTTAGTTTGGAGAGTTAGTCACACCGCAAGACACAGAACATGCAGGCGTAGGCATCAGCTAGAACACAGCCGTGACCATCCGGTCACGCCCATACTGGTCCTGCACGACCTCCGTCTTGCCCGGAAGGAGGCCGGCCACCGCCTTGCCCTGCCCAGCGCCGATCTCGACCGCGATCCTGACCCCTGACCCGACCCGGAGGAGGGAGGGCGCTATAGCGGCGATGTGGGCGTAGAACGCCGTGCCGCCTTCCCCTCCTGCAAGGAGTGCGCCCCGGTCCTCAAACTGCCGGACGGAGGCGGGGAGGGCGTCGTATTCCTCCTGCGGGATGTAGGGCGGGTTGGAGGTGATGAGGTCGACCTTCCCGACCTCCTCCTGCACAAAGTCTGGGAAGGAGGGGTCAAGGATGTCCGCCTGCACTGCCCTCACGCGCTTCCCGAGGCCCAGGGCGGAGATGTTCTCCTCCGCCAGCGAGATGGCGTGGGGAGATACATCGATCCCGATGGCCGTGAGTTGGGGATGGAGGTGCGCTAAGAGGAGGGGGATGCACCCGCTCCCCGTGCACAGGTCCAGTACCCGCAACGGACGAAAGGGGAGGAGGGACGCGAGATGCTCGACGATGTACGCCGTCTCGGGGCGGGGGATGAGCACGGGCGCGCGGCATGCGAGGGTGAGGGGACCGAAGTCTGTGTCACCTGGGGTCAGCTTCCTTCCAGTGTCGTCGAGCTGGGAGGAGGGGAAGTTCATCTCTACCATCATGGCAGCTGGACGCGAGTTGGGGAGGACTCACCAAGGATATACTGCAGCGGCTCGCCGTTTGCGCGCCGCTCGACCATACCCTTCAGAGCGTTCGTGTCACGAGCGGCATCACCCATCCACCGCAGTTCTGCCTTGGCCTCGGCCGGCGAGAGCTCGGGGTTGCGGGCGAGGCGTCCCATAAGAGTGGCCTGCGATGCTGGTGAGGGGCTACATCTGAGAAGGCGGAGGGCGGGCCGCATGGCCCATGAGGAAGAAGAGAAGTGAAGGAAGGTAGAAAAAAGTCGCGCCTCGCACCGACCTCGGCGGACCTTTGTAGGTATCCCAGATAAGGGTAGCTGCGGAACCAAAATGCACATGACGTCCACCCCCAGACCCCCCTCCAGACTAGGTAACCTTAGCTTCGAGTCGTGCTCTGATATCTCTACACTAGGCGATGGAATGACTTGTGAGTACCTCATTCGTCCTCCACCTCCTCTTGGGTGGCCACTAGCTGCAAGCTAGCCCCCTCGACCGCTTCATCGCGCCCGCTTCACCCCCTCTACCCCCCGGCCGCGCTCACGCAGCCAAACCCAACAACCGACGCGTGCGCTCATCGACGATGGTCAACCCCATCCGAGTCGACACGGGCCCCGCGTCCCCCCTCTCCCCTCGCCGGCGGGGCGGGAGCAGCTTCAAGCCCTCCCATTTCGGCGAGACGCACATCCACTCGCGCGGCCTCGCGCATACGCCGCTGAGCGCGACGCGGGCGCTGCCCTCCATCGGCACGAGTCCCGACACGAGTCGGCGGAGCAGCGTTGCCGAGCCATTGCCGGGCATGCCCGAGGGCTCGGCCACCGCAGACCGCACCACCCTCTCCCTCTACACCTACACGCCCAATGTGAGCGTTGCCACTGCCACGGCGCCAAACAGCTCCCTACTCCCCGCACCCGCCTCGAACCTCGCCAGCTCGCGGGTCCAGCTGAACTATTCTAGCCTCCCGTGGCCCGTCAAGGCGGGCGACTACCTCGAGATCCGGCGGGTACCCGGCGGTGCGCCCCGCCCCGGGCCACCACAGCGGACGGGCGATGGCGAGGCCGTCGAGGGCGTCAAGCCTAACAAGGGGCGCGATGGGTATGTCTTTCAGGTGCGGGAAGACATGCCCTCCGTGCCCCTCAACCAGATTCAGGTGCCCAACTCTGTCGCGAACGCGTATCGCTTGCAGCATCGGCAGGACGTCGAGGTGCTCAAGATCGCAGACCCGACGAGCGCCAATATCGACTTTATCGAGCTCCACTTCTCGCAGTATGTCGGGCGCGCGGACATGTGGCGCCTCGGCATGAGCCTCGAGAACACGACGGTCCACGTCGGCGAGAAGGTCACGCTGGCTGGTGGCGCGGTGCGCGCCGACATCCAGGGGATATGGCGTGGGCGGCACCGGTACTCGAGCGGCATCGTCACGTCCAAGACCAAGACGATCTATCGGTCCAAGAGAGCGCAGACATACATCTTCATCTCGATCTGCCAGGAGACGTACGAGTTTGACGAGGACGGCGAGCAGTACTACGAGAAGATCCTGCACGGTACGTTGAGGGGCAGCTTGCGAGTGTCCGTGCAGCTGACAACAGGCTTCCTCCCCGAGCTCTTCCAGCGGTGGACCGCAATAGGCGCGTCACACCTCGTCACGTTGGTGCTGTTTGCGCGCGCGTTCTACGACGACGAGGACGTCAAGTACATGGAGAAGAACGAGGCGACGCTCGGGCTCATGAAGGACTTCCGCGGGCGGTGGTGCAAGGACTTCTACCGTGTCGTCATGGACTTTGAGCGCCGTTCCGACTGGTTGACCGCCCTGCCCGAGGTCAAGCGCGCGATCCAGCGTGCCGAGCGCGAGGTGTTCCTCGAGTTCAACCTCGGCCAGATGGCCGGCAAGGGGCACGACGGCGAGTGCAAGCGCGTGATCGGGTGGTGGAGCTACGCGTTCGAGGCGCCTATCCTTGAGGCCATCAACCTCGCCCTCAACCCGTACGACGAGCACTACATCGACCGCGACCTGTCGCGAACAGGTCTGTCGCTCATGATCCTTAGCCCCGGTACAGGGCATTTCTCCGTGGACAAGAACCTCCTCCGCATGACGACCGAGCGCATGATCGACCACGGAATAGCCCTCGACCTTGTGTGCATGACCAAGATGCCGCTGCACTCCGTTCCACTGTTCAGCTACATGAGCGAGCGGCCGAAGCGGACGATGGACGACGGCGGCGAGATTGTCAAGAACAAGCCCGCGACCCCGGACCCGCTGTACTACGACGCTCCGCACGTGTCGGACCGCGACTTAACCGAGTGCTACTCCCTCGCGTTCTGGGTGTACTGCTCGTACTACAGCAAGACGCACGACAAGCCGTTTCGAAGAGACCGCTTCGTGCCCCGCTGCAAGATGTACGAGATCCAGATGCTGGGCATACTCGACCACAACCTCACGACCGTGATTGTGCCCATGCTCGACTGGGACGAGACGCACTCCGTGGACAGAAAGGAGCTCACGGCGGACGACCGCAGGGCCATGCACGACGAGTACGACGCGAGCCTCTTCACGAGCAGCAAGCTCGTGTGGGGCAAGGAGGCGCTCTCGCCCCCGAGCACGACCCGTTCGGGCGTCAGCACCTCTCTCGGGACGAGCTACCAGTCGAGCAAGTTGCACCGGGACGAGAGCAAGGTGTCGACACCGAACCGCCCCACCGGCTCTAGAACCGGCAGCAGGGAGCGCATTGCTCGCGAGTCCCGCGAGTCGCTCCTCGCCAAGCGGTTATCCCCAGCCGTGGAGGAACCCTACCCCCACTCCTCACTGCCGGATATCACGGCCGAGGACATGCCCGACGTGCCACATGCGCGGGCGGAGCCCGTACCCACCCCAGGACCACGATCCGATCGTCGCCGCCAGTCGAATGAGCAAACGCCGCTCGCGCGCCAGATGCGCATCGCGAGCATGACCTCGATCGACACGTCGCCATCACAGAGTGTCATCTCGTTACCCTCTGGCGCCTCTACGCCCAAGGGCACGCCCGCAAAGCGCCTCAAGAACCAGAGCAGCCGCGGGTCGTTCGCTTCCCGCTTCGCCAGCACATGGCTCTTCGGCTCGTTCAGCTCTCGCGCATCGCCGTCCAAAGCCACGGCCGCGACTGAGACAGTCGAGCGGCAGGACGTCTCGGCATCGCGCATGGACGTACCCAACAACAGCCTTCCCTCGTCGCCGGCGCTCAAGAAACCCTCCCTCCCCTTACCCGGCTCTCCGGCCCTCGCACCCTCCCCCCTCCCTATTACCGACCCCGTGCCCCGAGAACGGCCGTACATCGCCCCGTCGCCGGCCAAGCCTAAACCCGTGCCTCAACGCCCGACGCAGCCACTTCCCATCCTTTCGGCGGCCGGCGGGCGCATGTTCGACGACGAGCACCCCATCGCGCGCTCAATGCCCCGCTCCATGCCCCGCTCGATCCCGCGGTCACTGCACAACTCGCTCCGCCTCGGCCGGTCGCTCGACGACTCGTGGCGCAACAAGACGAACGCGGCGTTTGGGCGCACAGGCCAGCACCGCACCATCAACCCTTGTAACCCGCGCGAGCGGTTTGTTGACGGCGGAATTGAGGGCGGACACGGGCGGCGGTGGCAGCACGTCCGGCCGCGCATGAGCACCGGCAAGCAGCACGTCGTGAAATGGCGCAGCCTGTGCGCGCCCGCGTGTTTACCCCTCACCACCGACTTTATGCCCACGCCCGAGGAGATATCGACATACTACGAGGCACACAGCTACGACATTGCGTGTTTCCCGGACCAGGTGTCGTTCCTCATCCGCTCGGATGCGGCGCAGATAAACCTCCCCCTCGCTGTGATGCGAGAAATGGCGAGTCAGCGCCTCTCGCAAAACTTCCAGTTCATCGTTCTCCCGCACAACACAGTGCTCACAGAGGAGGCACAGAGCGCGACCACCCTCGCCTTCAAGAACTTGTTGTTGGCGGACAGCACGACAGCCGGGCTCCGTGTCGGCGGTGCCTCCGAGGTGCTTAAGGACGCCAACGGCGCGATCTACTTGTCCTGGTCGAACCACATCCACCGCCTCACCTTTGACCCCCAGAAGCAGAGCGTGACGGTGCAGCGCTTTGTGCGCAAGATCCGGCACTCGACCAAGCCGCACGCGTACAAGGCCCTCGTCTGGCCCTACCAGCATGCGGGGTTCGAGGAGGCGACCGCCATGTTCCGTTATCCGAACATTGACGCAAAGCTCAACTTCAACTACCTCGACCGCCTGATCGCGGGCGAGGAAGACCGCCTGCAGTCCAACCTGCGCTTCTGGCGCGCGCGGTACCTCCTGATCCCATCGGGGCGCGAGCCGACGTCCCTGGCTGGGTTAATGCCCAGAGGCAGCCAGGGCGAGGAGTACAACACGAGCGAGATCCTCATAACGGGCGCGGTCAAGCTGCTCGAGCTCATGGGCAAGTACCAGTGGAAGATGCCCGGCGAGAAGCCCACACTACTGCGCTTGCTGGCGACGACGTTCGACCCCTCAACCTGTGTCCTTGACGAGGGGCTCTTGACCGAGCTCGAGCGCCTGACGAGCGGCAAGGAGAAGATCGAGACGGGCCACACACTCGAGGGCATGACGCTGCCCGCGCTTGCGGACATGATGAACAAGCCGAACAACGGGTTGATTATCCGCGACCGGTATTGGGGATGTGAGCTTGCGAAGTGCCATTGGAGCTGACAACAGTCAAGGTGCACGAGGACTCGTTTACAGGCGACCAGTTCTGCCAGTGGCTCATCGCGTCGTTTTCGGACGTACAGACGCGCGAGCAGGCAGTCGAGTGGGGCCAGTCCCTCTTAGAGAAGGGGCTCTTCGAGCACGTCAACGGCACCCACACGTTCCAGGACACAATGTTCTTCTACCGCCTGAGCTCGCAGTTCGACAAGGACGCCAAGGGCCGTTCATCCAAGAGCTGGTTCGGCAAGGCGCCGGTTCCGCGCCCGGCCGATGCGCCCAGCGCGCCGGGTACGTCTCCTGTCGCGCGCGCGTCCCTCAAGATCACGGACAAGCCGGCCAAGAAGAAGAAGGTCAAGATGAGCCAGAGCATAGTCATCGACCTCGACCCGCACCGCAAGTCGGACCGGGCGGAGGTGGCGATGCTCCACGCCGACATCATCCACAACAGCCGCAACGCGTTCCACTTTGAGCTCAACTGGCTCGGCGTGACCGCAGGCCTGCTGGACGATCTGCGCTTCAAGTGCTCCACCTTGGCGGAGCGGTACGGCCTTAGGTTTGTCGAGGCGCCCGTCGAGCAGATCAAGGACGTCGGCGCCAAGTGCGCGTTCCGCGCCCCCTTACAGATCAAGCTCGCCCTCGCGCCGCCAATCTACCCCGATCTGCATCTGCGGCTGGCGGAGACGACGGGCCCGGCGCAGTGCGCCCAGTTCTTCGAGTATGCGATCCTCACGCAAAAGTTTGGCTTCGTGCTCGACGTCGAGGCGAGCGACCGCTACCCGGACACCATAGACGCCGACTACGCGTACCGCTCAAAGACAAAGTTCGAGTACTCGCAGTTTGTGCACCGCTCCGGCCTCGCGCTCGTGCAGTGTCTCGGGCGCGAAGCTGGCTTCCTGTGGGTCGACAACCGGCCCTTCATCAGCGCTCCTACCAGGGGTCGCAGCCAGTCGGCCCAGGGCGACCAGGGGATCACGCCCATGGCCAGCAAGCAGGACCAGGCCAAGGCGCTCCGCCTCGAGTTTATGGCGTTCTGCGCGGACAGAAGCGCCCTCCTTAAGTTTTACGACGAGGTCACGCCCCCCCTCCCCCTCGAGGTCGCGCTTACCGCGCACTCGATAGACCTGGGGAGAGGCGACGGGGACGTCACACCACCCGACGCGTGGGCCGGTGGGTTCTAAGCGTCATGGACAAGCTTATCCAGGGTAAATGTATTCTTGGTAGTGCAGTAGTGTACATCTATGTAACTTTACAATTGGGACAGCCACGCAGTGGCGTTGTTTTCATGGAATGGTGTCTCGGATGAGCGGACTATGGGAGCAGTGATGGGAGTGTGATCGGACATGAGAGAGCTGACGTGTGTACTATCAACTCGTCGCTAGTCGCGGGGAAGCCGCCGTTCGCGCGGCGAGGGGGAGCGCGAGTCCGAAAACCGCCGACGTGGGGGAGGCGAGAGCGAGTCGCGCCTCCGGGGAGGAGGGGACGCCGAGTCGCGGCGGCGCGGGGAGGGCGAGGGAGAGTCTCGACGGCGAGGCGAGGTCGAGTCACGGCGACGCCGGGGAGGCGAGCGGGAGTCGCGGCCTCCCCTGGGCGGTGACCGGTCCTCGGAGTACCGCCTGGGCGCGCCCTCATCGTCCGAGGGGTACTGGCCGCGCGGGGTGCGCTCCTCCCGTGGGCGCGACGGGCTGGTGGAGCGGCGGCGGACGGGCGGGGTTCGCGAGACGCTCCGGCCACGGCTGGGCTCGCTGTCGCTCTCCGAGGTGTATCGACGGCGACGGCGTGGCTCGTCATCAGAGTCGCTCTCCGAGCTGGGGCTGCGGCGCCTCCGCTTAGCGCGCTTGGCGGCGCGGCGCGCCTCGCGCTCCTCCTGTGCGCGCAGGCGGGCGCGCTCCTCCTCCTTCGCCTTGAGGATCCGGTCGGCCAGCCCGTCACGGGAGCGGAACTCGTCCGGGAGCTCCACGCTCGGCTGGGCGCGTCCCCCGCCTGGAGGGAGGCCCGCACCGGTGCGCAGCTGCTTGGTGCGGGAGGGACGGGCGACGTAGGGGCGCGAACCGGTGCATTCGTAGGTGAAGTGGCCGGTCTTGAGGCATTTCTGGGGTTAGTGAGAACAGGGAAGGTGGAGGGGAAGGTGGGAGGGGAAGGTGGTAGGCGGAGGTAGGCATGTTGAAGGGGGTCTGGGAAAGGGGCGAGGTTATGGAGGCCTCGTGAAGACCAAGGGAGTGACCATGGAGAGAGCAAGGCCTCCCATGACAGCCAAAAGGTTGGTAGCTCGATGGCTCAAGCTGCCATCGCGTCCACACCCTCGGGACGGGAGCTCGGAAGAGGAGGAAGTGGAGACTCACTTGGCAGCGCGTGCTCGAGGTTGCGCGATTTTGGGTGAGCTGCTTCGGTGCTCCGCGGTTGAACATTGCGACGGCGAGAGTGAGTGGAAGGTGTGAAGAGAAGAAGATGAAGTGGTGGTGGAAGTTGACGGTTCGCGTTCCAATGGTCTTGGGACAAAGTTGTATGCGGAAGACATGTATGACGTGAGTCAATCAGTTCGAATAGCGGGAGCAAAAAAGTCAAATTCGAAAACACACTGTGCCTCGCCACCCACTCCCCACCCCAGCCTCAGAGCGCCTGCCAAGCTGCCAACTGTGGGGCACTCTGTGGGCTTGGTGATCCACATCACAGAGTCCGAACCGGACAGTCGATAACACACCCAGGACTGGGACACGGCATCCGTCCAGCGCACTGACGTCGCCGAGCGCCCAGATCTGCAGCCGGTGGACGAGTTGTAGTTCTGGATAGGGATCCTTCAAAGTTGTCACCACATTCCTAGTCTTCAACGACTGGGGCACCACCTCCACCTCGAGGACCCACTCCAGCTTGTGCGTTCCGGTGCTATGCTAGGCCAAATGAAGAGTTGTCGAGCAGGGCCAGGTACTCTGACATTCAGAGTTGCAGTGGCGTGAGGTACCGGAGTCGTGTTGTGTTTGCGCCTCGTTCCACTCTACTGGAACTCCAGCGTCGCACGCTGTTCTATCGCAGAACGTTCAGAGGTACGATAAAAGGTGATATCGTGGTGTTTCATGGATTCCTGCCGAGGCGGAGAAGTGGTCGCGGTTACGCTGTGACAGAACATGCAGAGGAGAGGTGTGCAGCCCGTGATTGTCTAGAGCGACGTGCAAGTCCGCTGATTTCCGATGGGACTCTGACGGCCAGCTCACTCGCAAGTCCGACGGCGCGACCTGCCGCGCCACCCACCAGCCCTCTTGGCGAAAGCGGCTATTGGTGAGCATCGTTCTGATGAGATGGATAAGCTTGCCGTGTCACTGAGGCGTTGGCGGATGTGCCTGGATCTCTATGGCGCACAGCGGGTGAAACGGGGCGAGGCACGTATGTACATAGATCCATGGCCCGTGCAGTGGGTGTCCGACACAATTAAGAACACCGCCAGAGCGTATGTAACGCCTCCGTGGGAGTCCAAACACAACAGACGTGGCGACGCCTAGCGCCATCTGCGAACGGGAACTGGGGTTGGCCGTGCCATGTACCTCTCGGGTCCCTCGGGCCTCGGGGGTACCTGTTTGAAGATGTGTCTGGTGACTGTCGCAGGGCAAGTCCGAACCAATCCTCCGACGGACGACGGATAATGGAGAGTGCGTCGCACCTCAGATCCCAGGTCTCAGGGGGGGACTTTGAGATGCGGCAACGGCGACCACCACAGCCCAGACGTCCTGTTCCTGGCCCAATATTCTCATGTGCCATCGAGATTGCAGTACACAGCAACACGCCGGCCCGTCTTGTTACTCACCAGACTAGATTTGTTGGCGGACCTGAATTAGGTACTACCTTGGGTGTGGCGGGCGTGACGGGGCCCCAGGGTGCGTGCCATGGCACGGTGCCGTGTGCTAAAGCGGTTTCGAGGTCGCTCTCTGTCACTTTGTCGCGCTGTTCTCAAACGCGCAGAATGGAGCATGATGGTATATAGATGGCAGCGGGGGGAGAGGTCACTCGCAAAAGATCCAGCATGTCGATGCGCCTGATACCCCACCACTACACGTCCGCGGCCCTTAGCAGCTTGACGCCCTCGAGGCCTCGCAGCCCTCGTGGCGCAGGGAGCACAGAGGGTAGCACCGACTCGGACACGCTCAAGGCCGAAGACGAGTATGCCCAGCCTACTCTCGGGTACCAGCACAACGAGTACAAACGCCTCAGCGACGATGAGCGCCTCAAGATGCTGGGGTACGACGCGACGCTAGGCCGCCCCTTCGGCTTCTGGTCCAGCTCGGGCATGAACATCTGCCACATGTCCTTCATCTACGAGTTTGTGCGATACGTCTCGCTCTACTCGTACGAGGGCCCTCTCTTCTTTGTAAGCTATCGGGAGGACCCGCTGACCCAGATCATCGGGTTCCCCTTCCTCGCAGCCTTGCACCTCTGCATGCTCGGCCCCTTCGCCGAGCTCTCCTCCTCCTTCCCCGTCGCGGGCGGCATGGCCACCTGGGCGTGGCAGTGTGCGCGGCACGGCGTCGGCGGCGAGCGGTACTGGGGCTGGCTCGTTGGCGGGTTCACCCTGGCCATGCACCTCGGCAAGATCATCTCATACCTCTACGGCGTGACCGCCAGCCTTACCATTATCTACTACTCTGGCGACCCTAGCGTGCCCAAAGTCGAGGTCGAGGGCGTTGGCCTCGTCCCCACTGACCCGAAGAGCTGGTGGGAGCCCGTGTTCTACCTCGCGCTCATTGGCGTCGTGGCGATACTGTGTCTCACGCGCGTGTCGCGCAAGGGTACTTTCTGGGTCGTGGCGGCAGGCTTCAACATCGCCGTCATGGTCCTCGTCTATGTCCTTATCATCGCGAGTGGGGCGAAGATCAGGTGGGAACTCATCCGTGTGGCATGAACTGACGCTCAGGACGACGCCGAGCTTGAAGGCTGGCGTTCGCCCGATGAACTGGGGCTTCCCCAGGAAGGAGATGTTCCCTTTCGCCATGTCTCGCATGATTTTCATGGGTCTCCCGCTGCATGTGATGGCCGTTGACACGCCCGTCCAGTGAGTCTTGACAGAAGCGCCACTAACGCTCAGCATGGCAGAGGAGACACGCAATCCGTCCCGCACCGTCCCCCGTGTTCTCTGGTACACTTGTCTGTTCCATTACATCAACATCTACCTCACCGTGACGCTCTTCATCGTCCTTGTGACCCCCTGGGCGCAAGGCGACTACATGCTCTCGCCGTTTGTAAGTCGCCCGAATCGCCGGACGAGCCTCGACTAACCGCCAGGTTCCGATTGGGGCTATTTTGGGCTCGCAAGACGGCATCTCTGGAGCGCTGGGCGTCATCACCGCACTCCTCTGCGTAACACAGATTCTGGCGTCGGTAGTTGCCACCTCGCGGTTCATCTTCGCCCTCGCTCGCGACCAGGCCATCCCATTCTCCAAGTATCTCGTCAAGACCAACAAGCACAAGGAGCCCTGGGTGGCCATGGCGGCTCTCATCGCATCCCTCCTCCTCAGCACCACATGCTGGGTGGGTAATGAGCACCACTTCAACGGCCTGATCCAAGCGTTCAACTACTACTTTATCAACTTCCCTTACGTCATTCCGCTTGGCCTCTATGTCTTATCTCGCCTCAACCTCAACTTGATTGGGCGCGAGGCGTTCTCGCTCGGAAGGCTCAGCCGGCCATGCGCGTGGCTTGCTATTCTGTGGCTCGTTCTGGGCATTGTCCAGGGCAGCCTGCCTGGTACCGTCTTCAACGGCAGCGCTGAGTACTTGGATGGCGGTGAGTTTCGATCCAGACCGCCCTGACAGCCAGACGCGCGCAGAGTGGTCCTTTCCTACCTCCCGATGGTGTTTGGAGGCATGCTCGTGGTCATGCTCGTAACCTGGTTCCTCTACGGTAAGTGCGGGAACGCAACGCCACTGACATCAGGCCGGAGCCACTACGTCGGCCCTATCCGGGCCCTCACGCTCTGGACGACGGGCCAGGACATTGACCTCCAGAACCTCGACTCAACGAGACGGGACGGCCAGGCTATCCGGAACATCGTAGACCAGAAGACTGGCCGCGGAACCCCGAGCGCGGACAGCGGCAATGGGACCGCCACTGCTCGCGTGCCGTTGAAGGACGAACCAGCTGCGACGAATGGCGACGAGTCGCAGGGCTTCTCTGCGATACCCGAGAGTGGCATCTTCCCCCAGAGCAGCAGCGAGCGCCTGTCACAGTTCCCAGACGCTGAGACGCTGGCTCCCCGCGCCAGCCGCCGCTTGCGGATCCAGCGCTCGACTGATGCCGAGGTGAACCCGCACACGGAGGTGCCGGCTCGCGCTCCGCCCATCTCGACACCGCGGCCCTGGGACAACGTCCAGTCCCCGTCGACGCCCTACACCGCGGTAACGATGGAAACCGCGCAAGAGGAGGCGCATGAGTCGAAGCCGTAGAGGGCGCGGAGAGGGACAGTGCCACACAGTGCCACACCTGTGTGCAGTGTCGTCCACCACAGAGTGTAGAATAGCGGAACCAATTTTCATAATGTGAAATTGTAAACGGCCAACTTGGGCACCCACGCTCACTCGTTTGTTGTGGGGCACAATCTGTGGGCATGCGGCTCAAATAATTGCGCAGTCTCGGTGGCCAGCAAGCTGCACGATAACGGAGCTGGAGCTGTTTGGGTCCACCGTGCGTGTGAGGTACACGATGCTTCCACGCTCCAACACCAACACACCCAAGTCGGGCTTGGCACTTGTAGCAGCAAGTTGGCCTTTGGTCTCATGAGCGGATTCAGGTACTCAGGTGAAGTGGAGGGACGTGAGTGCTGTGCAGTGGCGGGATCAAAGTCGCGTGGGTGATTGTTTACACCTCCACCCGCGCCTCCACTTTCATGTCCATCCAAGGCCCCTTTCAGCCACCTCTCTGCACCTTCCATCCACCACAACACAACAACCACTCATGCATGCATCCAAAGCAACATTCAAGTCGACTTGTATGCTACGTGGCACCTGGAATCAGCCTTAAAATTACTCAATAATCTGTCGGGAGCGCTGCCAGAATGGAGCAACGGACCATCGGCCGAGCTGTGATGGCGGCTTTCAAGTCCGCAGATTGGTTGGCCCGCGTTTCTCCCCATATCTCATTCAGAACTCCTCGCAGCGCTCTACAATCATGCAAGTGGTTCTTAAGCCTGCATACAAGCACCCCAGGCTATTGACTTGGCGGGGTACATGGACACCCGTAGCTGCACAGGACTCAGCGGGCCGGGCGGCTCTACGGTGGGGAAAAAGCAGCCCACCCGCCAACCCCCGCAATGTCGCGTACGGCGGACAAGCATCACGCGTCGGACGCGACTTGGCGCGCAGAGGGCGCGGACAAGGTGCTTGCACCCCCACCAAGCCCGCATTGGAGGCGTACGGTGTTGTACATGGCGCGCGGTGGCCTAGTCAACCGGGAGGGCGGATCGACCGAGGACAACGCCGCGGCGTTATAGGCCCGAGACAGAAGTCACCTCTCCGCCGTCGCCGGTGAGGGTTATGTACTCCAATTTTGTGGGTGGCGAGGGTGGAGATGACGCCCGGAGCACATTCGCCACCGAGTGAGGCTGGGGACGATGGTGAGCGGCGTGAGGCGGCCCATTGTCGACAGAGGGGGGTGACGAAAACCCGAGCACGGGATCACGTGCCACCATCCGCCCTCCCACTGATCCGTTGATCTTCCAACAACAACTCCATGCATGCATCCCGTTCAAGTTGCCAGCGATGAAGAACATATGCATACGGTTATATTCCAAAGATGAAGCATCTAGGAGGAGTGGATGGGGAGAAAATCCGCATCAAAGGTGGATGGGCATTTGAATGTTTGGCAATCGAGTCCGTCGCCTCACATATACAAGCGACCCCCAACCATCATCTCTTCTTCTTCCCCCCACTCGCTCTTCATCTTCAACTTGCGTCGACATCCACCTCTACCTAGTGAGTAGCCTTCACTACTCGTCTCGGACAGCCTCCGGACGACCTCTCGCAACCCCCAAAGCATGCAGTGCACGGAGCTGACGCCTCCCCCGCGCTTGGTCGCCGCCGCCGCGCCCTATGCCTCCTTGACGACCTGATGTTTGACCTTGCAGCTACACCACCCATCTCTCTCAACTTGTCCACCATGGCGAACAACACCTCTGCCGCCAAGAAGGCTGCCGCGCCCCGCAAGGCCGCCGCTCACCCCACTTTCCTCGCGATGATCCAGGTGAGTCGACCAGTGCCCGCGCCACCGGAGAGTTTGGGTCCCACGCCCCACAGCCCATCGAGACCGTTCCACCGTCTTCCCCTCGGCGACAGCGAGCGCTTCCGCCCACCTGCGAGTGGATGCGAGTATCCTTGGCATCGGAGAGCGCTGCGAGGTGCATGGGTGGCGGTGCTGGGCAGCACTGGTGGCAGCGTCACCCGTGCTCCCACACCTGCCTGCACGCCCCCACCGGTTGGCCAAATGAGTCAACCGATCCCCCGCCCGCCTTCCTCGTCCACCACGCCCCGTATGGTCGCGAGACTCGGTGTAAAGGTGGATGGGCCACCCATCCACATGCATGACGAGTCTCCGCCTCGCCGCGTCCATGCATGGACGTCGAGCGACCCCGGGCTTGAATTACCGATTCGGGTGATTTTGCCCCCGTCCGAGCTTGTCGCTTGTCCATGCCTCCCCGCCCGCCCCGCCCCGCTCGGCTCCGCTAACGAGCAGGAGTGCATCGCCGCCCACCCCGAGGACGCCCGCGCCGGTGTCTCGCGTCCAACCATCAAGAAGTACCTCGCCACGAAGTACAAGCTTGACTTGTCGTCGGCCTCGAACGTCAACAACCTCTCGAACGCCATCAAGCGCGGCGCCGAGACCGGTGCCCTTGTCCTCCCCAAGGGCATCGGCGGCAAGGTCAAGCTCGCCCCCAAGGTTTGTTGATCTGCAAGATCGGCGCTGACAACAGGCCAAGAAGGCCCCCGCCGCCGCTGGCAAGGAGAACGTCGCCCCCAAGAAGGCCGCCGCTCCCAAGAAGAAGACTACGACCACTGTCAAGAAGCCTGCCGCGGCTAAGCCCGCTGCTGCGAAGAAGACGACGGCGGCGACCAAGAAGGCCCCAGCTGCCAAGAAGGCGACTGCCACGAAGAAGGCCCCCGCTGGTGAGTACAACATGGCTCGCAGTTGTGATGGGATCGGGCTAACCAGCAGCCAAGGCCAAGCCCGCCGCCGCCGCGAAGAAGGCTGCGCCGAAGAAGGCCGCCACCAAGGCCAAGGCGGCCAAGTAAGCGTCCTTGGACCTTGCCGGGGAT
>JAMALN010000793.1:0-18093 GCA_023630115.1 Cutaneotrichosporon sp. PK4640 | reverse complement strand
GAGCACCAAGCACGCACGCACAGTGGGGGGCGGGTATGACGCAGGGTTCGGGTGAGCCGATCGGGTGCCGCTTCGGGCGGCGGGTGCGTGGAGTAGCTTGAAATGAGTGGGAACGCAACCTCGTTCCCGCACATGACCGGCGGCTCGCTGGCCCGCGGTGCCGCGCCGCGTCGCCCCTCGCCGGCTCGGACCAGACGCGTGGGATGAGCGCTTTGGGGCGCTCACTCTCCCCCAGGTATGTTTGGAGGGCATGGAGGGGCTTGGCGTCCGAGGATCTGAGACTGCTGGGTTTGAAGCGGATGGGATGCGTGCGTGACGAGGAGAATGAGGGGAGATTAGATGGCGCCACAACGTCATGGGTTGTAAAAGCCGGTGGAGGCCACGTTTGAGGGTCCTGAGCGAGTTCCTTTGCTGACTGGTGGATGGAGGCTGCTCGAACCAAATTGAGGGTGGTGGGTGCAAGCAGCGCTGCGCTGCAGCTGGGCCGAGGGAAGAGGCGGAGGGCTCTGACCAAGCTGCTCCAGTTTGTATTTATCAACCTGTCCATATGCTCTCCCTCCGCGCTCTTCGCACTCCCCTCACCAACTCTCTCCGTACCTTCCACTCTACTTCGCGCATCATGGGTGTTGAGATTCAGGTGAGTATCTCGCTTCTCAGCTCGCCAGCAGACACACGTAGCTGACGCCAGCGTCTCGGCGGCGGCGACGGCAAGACCTTCCCCAAGCCCGGTGACAAGGTCACCATCCACTGTGAGTACACTCTGCGACCGCACTGACAGAAGACGTCGGCACCCTCACCGACGGCACCAAGTTCGACTCGTCGCGCGACCGCGGCCAGCCGTTCCAGTGCGTCATCGGCGTCGGCCAGGTCATCAAGGTGAGTGCGAGCGGCGCTCGGAGCAGTTGTCCTCGTCCCTTCCACGAGCTGACCCCAGGGCTGGGACGAGGGTGTCCCCCAGCTCTCGCTCGGCGAGAAGGCTGTCCTCACCGCCACCCCCGACTACGCCTACGGCGCCCGCGGCTACCCCCCCGTGATCCCCGTGAGTCCTGCTCCATTCTCTCTCACCGTCCCATTGAGAGCCGCCGGCAACGGCAACCGGCCAGCTGCCTTGAATGTGAGAGCCCAGCTGACACCAGGCCTCGGCCACCCTCAAGTTCGAGGTCGAGCTCCTCAAGATCAACTAAACTAAGCGTAGCAGCAGCAGAATGAGATGAATACGTAGAGGCGCCTGGGTTGCTGGCTGACAGACTGATGCCTGACGCGGCCGATGGAGCATGGAGAGGGCGAGAACGTGCGGAAGGGGGCAAGGAGAACGGAAGGCGGGCGCACGGGGCGCCTCGCGTCGCGACTGTTTGGCGCGTCCTCACGGCCCACAAGCTGCCGCGGGCTGCGCACTGGCCCAATTCTTTGACAACAACACACTCTTCCGCTCGAGTCATCCGGTTACAACCTGTCCGTTGCTCGCGGCGATACTCCACCGATCCGCTGCCGTCGATCGGGGCCTGGTAGCTGTCAGCCCGCGACATGATCACCGCGCTGTCACTGTTGGCGGTCGCGCCCGTCGCGCACGCTCCTTCTTCAATGAAGCCAACAAGCCCCGTTCCGCTCCACTATGTTGCGGTCCACAGTCGCGCCCTCCGCACGCCCTCGTTTGATAATTTGAGCACTGTCCTTGTTCTCAGCCGCACTTCTCTCCCATGCCACCGTTGCGACTATCAACGGATCCATGAGCCCAAACACATCCCCGCAGGCCCGCAACAGGTCGCGCTGCGCCCCACTTCTCTCCGTCGCCCACACCCCCTGCGCCCTGGCGGCCCGAGCGGGTCCGGCGAGCTTGTTGTTTGCGCTGTTGCGGACATGACCAAAGTGGGTCTGAAGGAACCATTCCTTCGCAGCTCGGAACCACCTTCCGGACCTCTCTCCTCTGATTCTCTGGTATGTCGCATGTTGTATGCACACGCTCCTACGTTTCGATGCTGCGGAGGATACAGCTGCACAGTTGAAGGCCGGGCCGCCTCTGAAGGCCTGGAGGCTGATCGGCGCTGATCACTTCTCCTTGCTCCAGCGCCAGAGCGCGCCACCAGCTCACACCTCGCCCTCGCACATCCCGCTCGCACACAACAACCTGCTAGCGCGGCTGCTCTCTCCTCAACCCACTCGCCACCTCCCCCGCTCCAAGCCAACTCCAGCCTCCAGCATCGCGGTAGAACCATGCATGCACATCTCTGCCTCGTCGCATTACCCGCCCACCTGGACAGTGTTGGTGGAGGCGGGGCCCAGCGGCTAAACCGCCGGGGTTAGCCTTGTGGCACCCCCACAACGGGCTGACGGATGTCCATTCCCCACTCCGCAGCCGCGGTGACCGACTCGGTCTTGAGCTCTCGATCCAGTGACTGCCCACAGCCCATCTCACCACTCCCAAAACACACCATGGCGTGAGTATCCGCCCAGCGGCGGGGCGCGACGGCGCGCACATGCTCGGCGCTGACCCCAGGTCCGCTGGGTGCGTTGCCTGCATGGGCGCCACTGCCGGCGGCAGTGGCTCCCCACACTGACTGTTGGCTCATGGCAGCACCTTTAACCGATTCGCGAGCTGGATCAAGTCGCCCGAGGGGCGCAAGTACTTCTTCAGTGCGTGGGCGCGGCGGGTCGGCGAGGCCGCGCCTCCGAACGGTCCGTGGCTGACAGCAGGCACCCACTTCTGGGGACCGGTAAGCATCTCGCGCTCCCAGATGCTCTGGGTTCGATACGTACACGATACCTGGCGTCTGGGGCCTGACGCGAGCGCCCGCACGCGCGCCCGCATCCGCCGTTGCGCCCAGGCTGACATCAGGTCGCCAACTGGGGTCTCCCGCTCGCCGCCATCTCGGATGTCCTGAACAAGGACGAGGAGTACATCTCGGGCGTGATGAGCCCCACGCTCGCCGCCTACTCGTGAGTCTACACCGGCGGCTGATGAAACGGCGGTGGCGGAAATGTTGTGGTGGGTGGGGTGGAGGTGGGCCGGCGGCCGGCGGCGGCCTGGCGGATCTCCTCGCCTTGCAGCGGAGATGCCGCACTTGGGTGTGCCAATGACGATGGCGATGATTGCAACGGCGATGGCAGCGTGTGTGGCGCCCTCGACGCGCCCAGGCTCGCGGTGCGCTGCTCGCCGCCGCCCGCGCCGTTCAGTGTCTGTCGTTCACTCGGCGTTCACCATGCCCACATCCGCGCTCGTCGGACTTTCCGCCCCGCTCCTCCCCACCCCCTACCGCCCCTCTGCACTACGCGCCGCTGACCACCGCTAACCCCAGGGGCATCTTCATGCGCTTCGCATGGCAGGTCCAGCCGCGCAACTACCTTCTCTTTGCGTGCCACGCCACCAACTCTGCAGCCCAGACGGTGCAGGTCGGCCGCTGGGTCAACTACTGGTACATGGGCGGGCGTGAGAAGAAGCACCCCGAGCTGGTGGCTGCCGACGCGGCCAAGGACGCGGCCGAGAAGGTGGCGGACGCGGCCAAGGACCTGCGCGAGGCGGCCGTCGACCAGGCCGTCGCGGCGCGCGACGCCGTCCTCCCTGCCGCCGAGGCCAACTACGAGAAGGCCAAGGAGGCGATCGCCGACGTCGCCAAGAAGGCCAGCGGCAAGTAGGCTCGAGTGGAGACGACGGACGCATCCTAGATATACAATGGCATGCGGGATGGATACCCTGCGACAGAATATGGTACAGCTACGAGGCCATGCAGACTACTTGAGCGAGGTCTGCGCTCCGCGCAGCGCCAGGTACGACTGGTCGACACCGGGACCCTGTTGTCAGCTAGAGCGGACACCCGGCAGCTCACAAGATCGCGCACGATGCCCCACACCTCCAGGCCCTTGTAGCGGAGCTTGGTGCGCGGGTCGGTGTATGCTGCGTGCAGGCCGGTGATGTCGCAGTACTTCTTGGCGGGGAGGAGGGAAGGTGGCGCCGTGGGGGTGTGGTCTGGTATCAGCTGCTGACACTCCTTGCAGCGGGAGGGGGTCAGTGAGCGACGGACCGCGAAGAGGGTGTTGTCGGCTCTCGCCCTCGCGCCCACTCACAAGTGATGACCTCCTTCCCCCCCTCAACAGCCTCGACCTCCATCTCCTCGTCCTCGTCAAACGGCGTAGCCGTGCCACTCATAACACTCTCGTCATCGAGTGTCATGGGCGTGCTAACCCCACTGCGGCGGGGCACCTTCTTCTTGCCGACGGGGTTCTCCTTCTTCTTCTTCTTGGCGGGCTCGATCGGCTCACCGCGCGCCTTGGCCGCCGTCTGCGCAGCGCTTAAGAATCCATCACCGCCGCCGACGCGCTCGCGCTCGAGCGTGAGGATCTGCTTCACCGTCCTCTTGAAGCCGGTCGTCGCGGCGGACGCGGTACGCTGCGGGAGCTTGGAGACGAACTTGGGGTTCTTGAAAGGCCGGGGCACGTCGGCATAGTTGAGCCGCTCGGCCGGGAGCTGGTGTGAGGTTGCGCTTGGGGCTTGGGCAGGGTTAGGGGGAGAGGGGACTTTGAAGCGGAGGAAGGGTTGCGCTTGCGCTTGAGTGGGGGAAGCTTGAGTCGGGGAGGCTTGGGGAGCTTGGGGGGCTTGGGGAGGGGCAGGAGCTTGGGCGCGCGAGCGCGTCGCCCGGGTTACACGTACCGGCTCGTCGGTGGCTGGGGCCGGCGTCGACGCGTTCGACTTGCGCGCGCGTTTTGGTGGCATCGAGAAGAGTGCAGTGTCAAAGGAAGATGGGACGGAGGTTGAATTGGGCGGCAGATAGCGGGTACACTGGCGAAGCGGTTGACGTCCAAATGCCGCCTTCCTCCACCACAACAAAGCCCATCACACCCCGCCCATGTCGCTCTTTGCGGGCATCAGCTTTACGAGCGACAAGGCCAAGGCGCTGGCGGCCGAGTCCGAGGCCGCCGCCAAGGTGGATGCGGGGCCCTCGACGCCCGCTGCCGCGCTGGCGCCAGCGCCCACGCCACTGGCACCTACCCCAGCCCCGAAGAAGTCGCCTCCCCCGCAGGCGTCGAGCAAGGCGCGCGCCGCGCTCCAGTTCGCGCCGCGCGCGAAGAAGCCGCCACCGAAGACGTCGTACTCCGCGGCCCCTGTCATCGCCGCCGCGCCTGTCATCGTCAACGCCCCTCCACCTCCACCAGCAGAGAAGGACGAGCCTCGCGCGCCGGCGATGACGCTGGCCCCCAAGCGCCGCCCCGACGCGCAGCGCAAGAAGAAGAAGAAGGTGAGCTGATGCTTGTGCTAGCTGACGGCAGAAACGCCGCGTCGTGCACCACGCCTTCGACCCCGACGAGCCGTACGACCCGTCCCGCCCCAACGACCTCGGCGAGTACCAGGCATACCGCGTGCGCATGCGGCTTGAGCGCGGCGAGTCGTCCAGCGAGAGCGATACGCCGCGGCGCGACGCCCCCCGGCTGTGGGCCCCGCCGAAGGAGTATGTCGCGGACAGCGTGCCGGCCGTCGCGAACCCGTATCAGCGGGAATGGACGCCGCCTGCGAGCGGCGAGGATGCGTATGCGCGCCGGGCGGCTATGAGCGCGGCGACGGGCGACGACGCGTACGCCCGGCGAGCGGCGATGAGCGCGGCGACAGGTGACGACGCGTACGCCCGCCGCGCGGCGATGAGCGCAACCGGCGACGACGCATATGCGCGGCGCGCCGCCATGTCCCAGCCCCGTCCGCCCGCAGGTTTACCTTCGCGACCACCAGCGCCGCCGGTGGGGCTGCCTGCGCCTCCCCCGGGCCTGCCAACCCCTCCCCCAGGGCTGCCGATGCGCCCGTCAGCTCCTCCACGGCCACCCTTCCCACCTCCCGTGCGGCCCGACACAGCGCCGCCTTTCCCTCCACCCTCAATGCCACCAATGCCGCCAACTCGGCCCCCAGAAGCGGCTGCACTCCCCACCCCGCCATTTCCCCCACCAGCTCGGCCACCAGTGTCAGGGGAGGCACCCGCTGCACCGGTGGACGACACATACGCGAAGGAGCTGGAGGCGAAGCGCGCCGCAGCCATGGCGATCGCCGCCAAGTTCGGCATGGCACCTCCCGCACCCAAGGAGCCAGAAGAAGAGGAGTACGTATCAGCTGACCATTCTTTCATCTGAGCTGACAGCAGCACCTCGGGCACCTTTGCCGAGCGCATGATGCGCAGGTGGGGCCACAAGGAGGGATCCGGCCTCGGCGCGCGCGGCGACGGCATCACGGAGGCCCTCTCCGCCGAGCACGTCGCGCCTGCCTCCAAGCTCTCCAAGCGCGCAGCGGCCAAGGCCCGCGCCGCCAAGGCCAACGGGCGATGGGTGCAGGCGCCGAACGCGCGGGGACGTATCGTCGACGCATCGGCGTCTGCAGCCCGCGAGGCGGAGGTGGAGAAGCATGGCGAGGCGAGCCGCGTCGTTGTCCTCCTCAACACTGTGGGGTCGGAGGAGGGCGTGGACGAGGCGCTGGCCGACGATATTGGCGAGGAGGCCGCCAAGCATGGCATCGTGGAGCGCGTTGTGCTCCACCTGACGGAGCCGCCGGTTGAGGGCGAAGGGTGTTTGCGCGTGTTTGTCGTGTTCACGGGCATGGCAGGGGCGTGGAGGGCGGTCAAGGCGCTCGAGGGGCGGTTCTTTGGCGGGCGGACCATTGTGAGTAGCTAAGCGATGTCTGAGAAAGCTAACGGCAGTACGCGCGATACTTTGACGAGGGCCGCTTTGAGCGCGGCGAGCGCGATGGCCCATTATAGAGAGCAGGTCGTCTCTCCATCGCGCCCCACCTCCTCACCGCGCGCCTCCCTGCCTTCACTACACTATACTGTCACTGCGCATCTTATTCATCCTGGTACCCGTCTTTCCATCCACCTACAACTGACCCCTCACAACTGACTCCCTGTAACTTCCTTCCACAACCAACCCCCACTTACACCCGCTCCCTGTACACCTCCGCGACCTCCTTCTCCCCGCCCTTCTCGTCGATCTCCTCGGGCGTCTCCGGCTCGGCAATGACGCCGGTCCCGTCGTCGAGGTACTTCCAAAACGCGTACCCGAGGGGGATGAGCGAGAGCACCGCCGCGACGCCATAGCAGATGGCAATGGTCATCATGTTGGCGCCCTTGATGGCGTTGATCCCGAACGCGAGACACAGCCCCGTCCCCTGCAGGCCCTTGAAGATGCCCGAGTAGTAGGTCATCTTGCGGGAACCCTCGGCACCGAGCATGGAGAGGTAGAAGACGAGGACGACGTGGTAGACTGCGTGAGCTTACTCTACGGGCTAACGCACCAGGATACGACAGGCCGAAGATGAGGTACACGAACATGCCGCCGACGTAGTGGGCGCCGTCGGCCCAGTCGATGACGGTGATCTTGTTGGCCGGGTTCGCCGAGGCCGGGTGCAGCCCCTGCCAGAGGTAGTATCCGAACCAGCTGCCGCAGACCATGGTGACGAGGGCGGCGAAGCCCGCGAGCCCGCGCTTGCGCTGGCTCCACCCGGGCCGGTCCAGCAGATAGCTGAGCGCCATGGCCGTGGGCATCTGCATGAACCAGTAGAGGAGGGTGTTGAGGGAGCGGGCGCGCAGGGAAAAGTTGCGTGCGTTGAACCCGCCAACGAAGACGAGCCAGAAGTCGGAGCTGAGCATGGCCAGCGCGGCGAGCAGGACCTTGGGAGTGGCAAAGGTGGCCGCAATGTCTTTGAGCGTGCCGAAGAACGTGAGGTCGCCGAGGATGTCGTGTCCGCTGGGGATGGCGTGCCCGTCGGACGTGCGCACGCGGTCCGAGGGGAGGACGACGAAGAAGGCGGCGATGCTCGCGGCGACGTGGATCGCCAGCCAGCCCCCGAGGACGCCGTACGACACGCCTGCCGCCGTGCTCTTGTGGATGTTGGCGCCGAACGCGACCGCCGCGCCGACGACCGAGCCCAGCGCAACCCCCACCCACTGGTTGTTGATAAAGTGCCCGCGCGTCGCGCTGGTCGAGTACGCCATGGAGATGTACGTCGTGCCGACCCAGACGCAGGCGCCGCCCACGCCCTGCCAGATGCTCAGGACGAGGGGGAGCGCCATCTCGTTGCGCGCCTGGAAGTACATCAGGCCCGCAATGTACACGGCGTACCCCGTCGGCCCGATGATGAGGAACCAGCGGACGTCTGGGTCAGCGGGGGCGAGGGGGCGACTCACTGACGTGCCGCAGGAGGAGCGGGGAGAAGAAGGAGAAGAGGCCGAAGAGGCCGTTGCCGAGCGCGTTCTGGATCTGGCTGAACTGCTGCGAGTTGCTCAGGCCGCCGCCGGCGCCGAGGCCCGTGATGGCCAGGTAGATGCCCGGCGCGGCGCCGAGCACGAGGGCCGCGAGCCAGTTCTGCGCGCGCGCAGAGGAGAGGGGCGCGATGTGGGGCGGAAACATGGTGTGTGGGGGTCCCGACGAGGGAGACGTGGGGGTTAAGTACTCGCCGTCGCCGGACCGTGCCCCGCACCGGGAGGCTCCATGCCGGCTCCACGGGGCCTCTGGGCCCTGCTCGGTGCCCTACGCCGCGGCTAGTGGACACTGGTCGCGAGCGGAGGTCGGCGTCGGCTGCGGATGTAGCGGATGTTTGTTCCGCTCGGGAGTTTGAGGCTCCGAGATATGGAGTCGTGCATGCCTGCCCTCACATGTGCAAACATGTGAGCTGGTCTGCCCCACTTGCAGCGCTCGCTGGCTCGCCATTTCCCGCGGGATGACAAGTCAGCTCCGTGATACAGTAGCCATAGCCCATCGCATCGGGCCGCGTCGAGTCGCGACCACGGTAGTCGTGACTAAGATGACATCAGGTCTCGTTCTCCCTCATCAGTCTGCTCATCAGCCCCACCACAGATAAGGGGGTGGGCAGCACAGGGCCCCTCAAAGCTATACGTGGCTAGTCCCGGATAAAGGGTGGGGAGGCGGTCAAAGCAAGCGGCGCCATCAGTGTCGGCATCGGCGTCGGGTGCGGATATAGTCTACTCCGCTCGGCAGCGATAACATCAGCACCCGCCACGCCCAAGATTCTAGAAGGAGGGTGAGCGCCAAGCTATCGCGGGGTAGCGATCGCCTGCGGGCCCCGGACACGACTGGCCCATGCAGCCGCGCCGGCTTATCGCCCTCACCAGATTGCGTATCTGTCAGACATGTCGGCCATGACATCAGCCGATCTCAGCTCGTGCATTAGATAGCAGTACAAGTATTAGGGCTGGTAGGGGGGCGCCTCGCCCGGCGCGCCGGCTGGGGGCCTGTACGTGGGCGGCGCGACGCCGCCTGCGCGCTCCATGATCTGCCTGCGCGTGAGCTCGAGCGTGTTGCGCGCCCCCTCGAGGGTGTGCGCGCGCTCCCGCCCGTCGCGCAGCAGGCCCTCGAGGTGCGCCTGGCTCTGGCGCGTGACGCCCTGCAGCTGCGCGTACGCGCGCTGCAGCTGCACCGCGGCCGCCTTGATCTTCTGGTGGAACGCGTAGTCGGTGAAGATGTTGTCGAAGAAGACGTCGGACATGAGGTTGCTGCCGTCAGCTCTTGCACTCTCTGGCGCCGTGCCTCTCGCTGCGCTCGCGGACTCACCCCTGCGGCATGTTGACTGGCCCAAAGCCCCGGATCGCGGGCTGCAGCTGCTGCGCCTGCATGACCATCATGGCGGCCTGGTCGGCCGCGCGCTGGGCGTTGGCGAGCTCGGACCGCTCCATCATGTCCGACATGGTGCCGCCGCCAAACATGTCCCACTGCGAGTATCCCTCGGCGTTGGCGCACGCGCGCGCCGCGACCATCATGCGCTGCAGCGCGGCACGGAGCAGCTCCTGCGCGCGCTTCTCGTTCGCAATCTCGCCCTGGAGCTGGCGTCAGCGGCAATCTCGCGCTCGGGCTCGCGTACACTGTTGAAATGCTCGCCCGCGTTCGTGTACGCCCGCTCCGCCGCATCCTCCTCGGGATACCCCGGCGTCGGGCCGTCAAACACCCGGTGGTACAACTGCTCGAGCTGGCGGCTCAGCTTGTCGTGCTCGCGCGCGTACGGCTCGAGATCCGTGACCTGCTGCGCGAGCTCGGCGACCTGCGTCTCGAGCGCCTCGATCCGCGCCTTGCTCCCCTGCTCCTTGGCCAGCGCGTCGACGTACTCGCGCTCCTCCTTCTCCTCGCGTGCCCCCAGCCGCTCCTTGTGCGAGTTGGGGTGCGCGATGCGCGTCCACACCCGCTTGTGCGTGCGCGACTGGATGTCCTTCCAGTCCTTGAACTCCTTCTTGCTGACATCAGCTACGCACACATAATTCACTCACGTGCTCGCCTCGAGCGCGGCAATGTTCTTGCGCTCGGCCTCCAGCTCGCCCTTGCTCGTGGCGAGCTGCTTTCGGACCTGCGCTAGGGTGGGCGGCGCATAGTCCACCGCCTGGATGCTGAGGAGAAGCTCGCGGTGCTGGTCTCAGCGGTCCGCCATGTAACTCTACTCACGGCGTCGGCGTTCTCGGCGACCTTGTCTGTCATGGTGGTATGGATGATGGGCCGATGGAGATGCCGGGGTCTTGGATGACCGCATGAACGGCACAGCCTTGGCATGACGCACCTCCCCACGGGGTTGATTGGCTGCGAAGCCGGGTGGCGGCTGGTGGCTGACAACAACCTTCGAGATGAGGACAATGCATGCGCGGTATGTAAAGGACTAGGACAATGCATGAGCGGGGCGGACAGGAAGCATGAATTAATGGCTGTAGGAAAGCGACAAGGAAAGCAGTACAAGGTTCGTGAGGGGTGCAAGCTCCGTGACGGGGGTGTCTACCCACCATCGCTGTCGTCCGAGATGCGCCGGGCAAAGCTCGGCCGACGGCCCTGGTCGATGCTACGGCGAATGGCGCTGATCCCCGCGCCGTCGAATGACGAGCGCTGCCGCCCGCGTTCAATGACGGGCGGCACCCCGCCGTCCATGTCGCGCAGCTCGACGCAGGTGCGGCTCATGGCCACCGCCCAGCGGCGCATCATCCCGCTGTCGCCGCTCTCGGCCGCCCAACGGCCGAGGCTCGGCGAGACCCAGGTGAACCCGTCGATGCGGACCGTGCGGATACGGGAGCGCCGCGACAGCAGCGCGGCGAGGAACGGGTTTCTGGGCGGCCACTCGCCGCCCTGGGCCTGGTGGGGCGCGGGGCTCGTGCTCGCGTCTGGGCGCACCACACGGGGCCACCGCGGCAGCGTCACCGCCGCCAGGGGGTGGAAGGGGTCCGCAAGGGTGCGCGCGAGATCGGGCGCGTCGTGCAGCACCGCGTGCGGTAGGGCCAGGTGCAGGTGCGCGAGGAAGGGGTGGAGGGCGAGTGTGTCATTCGGCGGGAGGGTGTCGCGGTGCGGCCAGCCCGGCGTGGCGACATATGTGAGGGAGCGGATCTTGTGGCCATGCGAGAGCTGGAGGGCGCGTGGTCCCCCGCGCAGCGCGTCGTCCTCCCATGCCTTTAGGCCCTCGTCGTACGGCGACATGACGAGGCGCGTGAACCGGGGTAGCTCGGCACGCGTGAGGGCCGCGAGGAGGGGTCCGGGCTCGCCCGCAACGAGCGTGAGGGTGTGGAGGGCAGGAAGAGCGGGTGGGGCTGGGAGGTCGTCCTCCTCCAGCTCGTCGTCGCCCGCGAGGGCTGAGGCCACCCAGACTAGTCCGAGAAGCTCGAGGGAGCGCGTGGCGCGAAGGAGGCGCACCACGTCCTCCTCGGCCGCCCGGTCAGTGAGATGGACGCCCTCAAGGGCACGGAGGCGGCGGATGCACGCGGCATGGCGGAGGTCGGCGAGCCGCACCCCGCATCCGGCAGGCGGGAGGCGGAGGTGCGTGAGCGCCGGGGTGAGGTCGAGCAGCGCGCCGAGCGCGCCGCTGATCGTCAGAGGGTCCGCGCCAAGGTATGACCCGCCGCCCAGGTTCGAGAGGTCGAGCACGGTCAGCCAGCGCCCCGGGTAGCTGTGCGGGTGGAGGTTGATGTCGCTCCACTTGCGGTCGCCCTGTACGACGGCGTGTGCGAGGGCGGTTATGTTGTCGGCCGAGACGACCGGCTCCGCGTAGAGGTACTTTGTCACGAGGGCCTGTTGATAAGGGCATGGGTGGGGCGAGGGAGGAGGAGGTGTGTGATGTGATGGGGGTCACGCAAGCCACCGGACGCATGGTCCGGGCGCGATAGTGTCAGTGGCGGTGGCGAGTGTGCTGCGGTGCGGTGCTTACCTTCCAGGCGCGGCACACGCGTATCATTGAGCGAGCGGTGTGCGCGACGTCGGCGCGGAGGGCGACGCGGCGTTCGAGCTGGCGGCGGGCGGCGCGGCCGGCGAACGCGTCCCATTCGACCGGGAGCTGGCGCGCATCTTCGTCATGGAAGGGGTGAGAGGACGGGTGGTAGATAGGATATGCGTTGTGGTTGAAGGGGAACGCGGAGGGCGGGGAATAGGTCGGGATGCCTGGACTGGGGAGGGCCGAGGGGACAGTCGACGGGAGTGCCGAGCGCGGTGGATAGTCGAGGGGAATCGCGTCGGGGACGCTGGGGTTCAGCGCTAGGGCGGCGCGGATGATGCGGCGGAGGATCTCGGGGGGCAGGATAGGGAGGTTGCGCTCTGGTGGCGGGGTGGTGGCGAGGCGCGCCGAGAGGACACCCGATCTGTCCACTGGTGAGGCGGCGAGCGGGGTGAGCGGTGAGGTCGAGTACTTGCTCGGGCTGCGGGAGAGGGGTGGCGTCGGCCACGCGTTCCACGCGCTAGCCATGGCTACAGAGTGATTGGGCAAGAGACAAAAGCGATCGTGAATGGGACAGGTGTGATGGTGAATGGAAGAGTGTGAGATGATGGACGCGGAGGTCATATGGCTCGCGTAGGTTGATGCCGAGATAACTGGCGTCATTCGGCATCCCTCGGTCCGGCACTACCGGTCGCCAAGTTCGACTCACAGACCCCCGACCACGGACTTTGGCACCGGAACAGCGCCTACCATCGCCACCGATCGCCACCGACCCGTGTACCTGCACACAACGTACATCACTCTACCGGTTCCCATCTCTAGCTAGCCTCATCTACATCGCCGACTTGAGCGGCTGGGTCGGACGCAGCCTACTCTCAGTTCGTGAACGGCGACGGCGCGTACTTGGTCTGTCCGGCGGCTGCCTTGTCAACGAACCAGAACACGCGGCCGGGGCTAACGTCAGCTGTGATGGGAAAGAGGCTTACGCGACGGGCCGCACGCGCGAGCACGGGAGTCCGAGATCGGGCTGGTCGAGGATCTTGTGCAGCATCTCCTGCTTGCCCTCGCCGGTGGCAACGAATGCGGCGCGGATGGCGTGGTTGAGCACGGGGTAGCTGGGGTCAGCGGAGCACAGGGAGAGCGGAACACCACCTCCGATCGGAGATGCGAGATGCGAGATACAAGATGCCGAGAGACACAGTCACGGTCACGGCTGCTCAGCGGACAGATGCAGATCACAAGCGGAGCGGATCGCAGACAGCTGGTCACGGGCTCAGCCACTCACGTCAGAGTCACACGGCGGGCAGGGGGCTTGGGGCTGTCGAGGATGGGCGCGACCCACACGTCCTGCTCGGCAAGCAGAGGGTGGCCGGGGAAGAGGGAGCAGGTGTGCCCGTCCGGCCCCATGCCGAGGAGGATGAGGTCGAAGGTAGGGTAGCGCGCGGCGTCGGGGTTGGCAAACACGTCGACGAGCTGCTGCTCATAGTCGTACGCGACGTCCTGCGCCTCCTTTGCCGAGTCGGTCTCGTCGCTAGGGGTGGCGGTTGGGTCGACGCGGGTCGACTCGCGGAAGAGGCCGGTGTTGAGGGTGTGGATCTGCTCTCGCTTGATGGGGACGTGGTCGAGGAACGCCTTGGCACACGCGGCGTAGTTGCTGTCCGGGTGGTCGAGGGGGACGATGCGCTCGTCCGAGAAGAAGACCTGCCACTTGTCCCACTGCATGTCCTTGAGGTCGGCGAGGGGCTTGAGGTTGTTGGGGAGGGAGCCGCCCGAGAGCGCAATGGTGAACATGCCGCGCTGGGAGATGGCATCGTTCTGCGCCGAGACGATGAAGTCGGCCAGAGACGACTGGAGGGCCGCGGTGTCGTCAAAGGCGTAGAGGACGGGGACGGAGGGAGTGTTGGGGGGGATGTTGGACATGGTGGCGGTGTGGGAAGAGGTAGAGATCAAGATGCGTGGTCTCGGTGATGAGTTCAAGCGCGGATGGGCCAGAGGGGGAGGGGTGTTGAGCGGGGTGTGTCACTCCGCCAAGCTCGTTCGTCGTCGAGGGCCCCTCAAAACTCATAATGTGACGTAACAGTCACGCGCCTATTCCCACAGTTTCAGACTTCACAACACCTTGTTTGGACTTCCCACGTGCAGGCGTGCCTAAGCAGTGGTACGGGAATCAGGTACTACCTTTAAACCTGGCCGTTCTCTAGCTCTGGCTCGCTAGCTTTGGCACCACCTGGCGGACAGGCCGGCTCCTCAACAGCGCTGCTCTGCATAGATGTCTTGCATATCCTATACCCCTAGTCCAGGTCGAGCTGCTTCATCTCGTCCCTGTTGACCGTCTTGCGCGCCCACTGGTCAAAGTGCGAGAGGTCGTCGTACACGTCGTCACACACCATGTCATCCTCGACCCCCGGCGTGCCGACCTTGTACATTTCGAGGATGTGCTCGGGGTCGACGAGCGACACGCGCATGCCCGTCTTGCGCAGGCGGCGCACAATCTCGCGCACCATGCGCCGCGCAACACTGTTCATGCTGAACACGGGCCGCAGGTCGAGGATCACGCAGTCAATGTGCACGTTCTGCGTGTCGATGCTCCGCGCCGCCATGATGCGCGTGATGCGCTCCGCCGACGTAAAGTTGATAGTGCCCTGCAGACTCATGACGGCGGCGAGGTGCGCGCCGTGCCCGTGGTCCTGCGGCGAGTGGATGAGGTAGTCGCGGCGGACGACGGCGCGCGCGGGCTCGGGCGCGTCCATGATGTGCATGCCCATGTCGTCCGAGAGGCGCTTGCACATGCGCACGCCGCGCACCGAGTTGCCGTGGCTGTCGAGGCGCGGGCTCCATGTCGCGATCCCCACCTGGCCGGGGAGGCAGCCGAGGATGCCGCCCGCGACCCCCGACTTGCTCGGGAAGCCAATATTGGCGAGCCACTCGCCCGCCTCGTCGTACATCCCGCACGTGAGCATCACGCTCATGACCTGGCGCACGACCTGGCGCCCGACGACGTGCTCGCCCGTGACGGGCTGGATGCCACCGTTGGCCAGCGTCGCGGCCATGAGCGCGAGGTCGCGCGTCGTCACGTTGATCGCGCACTGGCGCGTGTAGCCCTTGACAACGTCCTCGGGGACCTGCGAGATGATGTTGTAGTTGCGCAGCATGTTGGCAATCGCATAGTTGCGGTATGCCGTCTTGATCTCGCTGTCGAACACGCTCTCATCGTAGCAGAGCTCGCGCCCCGCAAACGCCGAGAGGCCCTTGCGGATCTTCTCGAAGCGCTCGGCCTCCGTCAGCTCGGGCGCGCCGACGAGCGTGTGTGCGGCGATGGCGCCGGCGTTGATCATCGGGTTGAGGGGGCGGCGCGTTCCCTCCTCGAGCGACAGCTCGTTGAACGCCTCGCCCGAGGGCTCGACGCCGATGCGCTTGAGCACGTACTCGAGCCCGTGCTCCTCGAGCGCGAGCGCGTACACGAACGCCTTGGAGATCGACTGGATGCTGAACTCGATCTCGGCGTCACCTGCCGTGTAGACGTACCCGTCCATCGTCGAGACGGCGATCGCGATCCGCTCCGGGTCCGCGTCCTTGAGCTCGGGGATGTACGACGCCGTCGCACCCGGGTTGTCCGAGCCGATCTCGCGCAGCACGAGATTCAGGTAGTCTGGGATGGGCGACTTGATTTTGGAGCCGGGGACGTTTGTCTTCCCGACAATGTTGTGGGAGCCTTCGTTGTGCTCCATGATGCTGGTGTGAGCACGTGTGTGATGTGAAGGGGAGGACGGGCAGTGCTCCGTTGAGGGCGAGGAGCGATGTGAAGGTGCGCGGCGCTCCGTGTAAGGAGGCGGGGTGTGGGCCTGGCCAGCCCATCGCTGTGGGGCGTGTGGGGACAGCAGGCTGAGGCCACATCCAGACCTGGCCACAACAAGACACGGTCACAACAAGCCGCAGTGCAACTCGGAGTCGCCCTCGCCTCGTCACAACTTGACTCACGACTTGTGGAACGAGCGAGCGAGTCTTGGAGGAGGTAGAACGAAAAAGAGCCGTGAGGAGCGAGCAAGAGATGCAACGGTGCGCAGCCTCAGCATGATATGTTCAACAGAAGCTGGGGCGACGTGGGATTTTCGCCAAGGAGGTGCGCAGCATGTGATGGACATGTGCAGCCTTGTTATTGATTGACCATAGTTTGTGCCGATCGCGACGTCACCGAGGTACCCCACTGCCGGCACTAGCCGGTTCGGTTCACCTCCTTCCGCTCCGAGCTGGGGCCCACCGTTTCACCATCCAACGTCCCTTCAGCCTCAGTCATCATCACTTCCGAGCCCATCAACACACCCGCCTCACTGCTCGTGCTCCGTCTCTGAAACGCACCGCATGCTCGCGCCCGCCCGCCGGCTCCTGGCCCTCTCCCCAGCCCACCTCTCTACCGCAGCCGCGGCAATGCCCCGCCCACCCCCACCCGTCAACCCCCGCGTGGACGCCCCACGCAGCGCGTATCGCCCCGCATCGGCGCCGGTCCAGCCCCGCAAAGCGGAGGGCTTTGTCCCCGCCGTGCAGCGCTGGTCCGCCGTCCTCCCCGACGAACTCGTAGTCGGAACCTTCGGCGTCCAGGCGCTGGACGCGACGCACCTCGACAGAGGGTTCTTGCAGTGGGCGCGCGCCGCCCTCGCCCCCTCTGATGATGGGCCCTGCATCTCTGACCACGCGCGACACACCGACGCGGCGGGGTACGCCCACCACGTCGTGACGGCGTATTGGCGCGATCCCCAGTCGTATGCGCGCTGGGCGGCGCGGCACGAGGCCTGGTGGGACGCCGCCGAGGGGCGGGACGAGGGCGTGTACCGCGAGGTCGTGAGCGTGCCCGCTGCGCGCGCGGAGACCATCTACTGGCTCGACTACCCCGGTGGGCTGATGCGCGATCCAAGCACAGAGCTCTACCCCACCCCGTACTGCGGGTACTATGGGGCGATGCGGGACCGGCTGCCCGCCGCAGGCGAGAGCGCGCTCGACGGGCCGGCGCTCGACACCACCCAGGCTCGCGTCAAGAGCGATACGAAGGGGCGGTGGAGGGTGCGGCTGCCGCACAACGTCGCTGTCATCCGCTCGGCGCACACTTGGCAGTTTATGGACGAGGAGCAGCTCGCCGACTACGGGCGCAAGCTCAAGCCTCCACTCGCCAAGGGGATGGACTTTCTCGCCACGACGCCTGAGAGCGGGTGCCTCTCCCTCCGCTGGCTCACTGTCACGAACGAGGACGGTGCTGAGCGCCCCGAGGCCCACGCCACGGCATACTTTGCTTCGCTGGGCCACATGGAGGCGTGGGCCGAGCGGCACCGCACGCACGCCGCCATCTTCGGCGCTGCTGTGGCCCGTTACAAGCACTACGGGGGCAGCAACCAGCTTCGGACCTGGCACGAGGTGTTCGTCCTCCCAGAGGGTCAGACGTTCGAGTACATCAACTGCCACCCCGAGACGGGGCTGCTCCCATTCTTCGAAGGGGAGAAAGTGCGATGAGTTGTAGGGTACGGTTCTTTGGGCATAGGTATGCATTGGTTGTATCCGGACTCGAGAACTCACCTGGGCTGTGACTAGATGCCACTTGCATGGGCGTGACTGGCACAGACGCGTCTTGTGCGGGCTTGCGCTCGAGCTGCTTCCCACGCACGGAGCCAAGCTGCGCCCGTGGGCCTCAGCTGCCCACACCCCACATACAAGTCTCTCCTTCGCGCCCCCTCCCGCACAGCAAGACTCACCTGTGCTCACGGGACCTCGCACAGAGAGATGCTTCTCGCGCCCGAGCATGGCACCGTGCGCACCATGCCATCGCACGGATGCGTCGTCTCCTCGCGTTATTGGATCGCGCCCGCACATGCGCTGCAGATAGGCCATGGCTGAGGCCGCTCGGACAGCTGATTGCAGCTGCACAGGGATTGGGACATCGCTCTTGCTCGCTCGCT
>JAMALN010000792.1:0-18137 GCA_023630115.1 Cutaneotrichosporon sp. PK4640 | reverse complement strand
GCTTGGCTGGCTGGCTGGAGCAGTCACGCCGCCAACTTGCCTTCTGCATCGTCTCTTCCGTGGGGAGGCCGAGATGGGATGCTGTGCACCCCGTGGCCGGATGAGGCGACGAGCGAGATACGACGCTGAGCGCGCACTACGCAGCCCTTCGGTGGTTGCCAAGGGGTCGCGATGGGGCAGAGGCCGAGGAGATGGGACAAAGGGTGGGAGGAGCGAGCTTTGGAGGTTGGTGGCCACTCGGAGAAACGGGCGTGCTTTGCGGCGACACCACACGGGTCCAAGTCGCGTTCGGCGGGAGTGTGATGGGGAGATGGAGACGGAGAGAATGAGACCGAGAGTGTGATGGAGAGAATCAGAGGTACATGTACTACTCGGACAGTTGAGCGGGGCTGCCAAGGGTTGGAGCTAGCACTCCCCCTTGAATGCATTCCCAACCCGGACCTGTCCATGGCAGTTACCACCGTTGGAACGTAATTCTGCAATGCTCGAACACGTTACAGCTGCCATCTTTGGCAGTGAAGCGAGTGGAGAGCAGGAGGTGGTCGAGGCCCGGGAGCGAGATGAGACAAGACGTCACACTCCCGAGATGCATGCGTGACACCCGGTTCCTAGCCGGCCTGATGACCCAACTGGACCATAGGCGCGTGGTAGGGCTGTGCTGTTTGCTGTGCCAGATTGGCCACGGAACCGGCAACTGGGAACGGGTGGTTGTGTTGACTGGTGGGGCATGGGACAGGGAGGGAGGGAGGAAGAGTGGGAGACAGAGAGGGCGGGGAGGAGGCGGGCAGTCGTACGGAGGGAGACCCAGCAGGAGACGGAGAGCAGGTGACCACGAGACATGACACCAACGGGGAAACCGGGTGGTTGGTGCCCTGGAAGGGGTAATGACCTACACCCAGCTTCAAAACGGCACGGGAGATCGTCATTATGCCCAGAATGGGCAGAACCCGAGCCCAGCTTGCTGGGTCGAGCGTGACACGTCGCTAAAATCGCCCGCAGACGCTCATGGTACAGGCTCATTGACCCTCACTCAGAGCATAACAAGGTCTCTGGGACAAAACATGGCTCCAATGACGTGGGGACCGAGACAAGAACGAAACAAGTGGCTTGGGGGCTGGGGGAGGGGTGCGGGGACAAGGGGAAGGATCTGGATGTGGATGGGGATGGGGATGGGGATGGGGATGGGGATGGGGATGGGGATGGGGATGGGGATGGGAGGAGGGACTCACCTGATGTACCGTATGCACTCGTTCGACTCTAAGGAAGAGTGGAAGGAGAAAGCAGAGCGCGTTGTTGCGAGTCGACGTGGTTGTGGTTGTTCGTAGACTGGGTGTGGCGTCGCAGGCAGAGTAGTGTGGATGTGTGGCAGGTGACGCTAAGTGGCGCGTGCTCCGCGGGAGGGTGGAGGGGTGAGGGGGCGAGGTGGAGGGAGGCGGAATCGATTGAGGGACGAGGCGGCGTGCACGCGTGGTCGGGACTCCAGGAATCCAAATGTTGGCAGAAGCGTTCTGGAGTGGGGGGCCAGACGTCGATGTATGGATCGCGGTTCGAGCGCTAGCGCGATAGGGGGGTAGGTTGGGGATGGGTGAGAGGGTGGGAGGTAGCAGCAGGAGGGCGGAGCGAAGTGTGCCGCGTGCCGGGTGCCAAAAGTTGGGTGGTGGTGGGTGGCGTGCGGCACGAGAGCGTGGACGACTTTTGACTACTGCCCTGGGGCCTGGTACGAACTCAAATAGTTACGTCTCCTCCTTCCCGGGCAGGGCAAGGGCAAGTCAAGCTCTCCCGATGAGCTTGCTGCACCCAAGAATGGGCTAGACACGGCGGACTCTGATTAAGCCTGTCGCGAGTGACGACCGAGGGCGGAAGCGTTGCGACGAGGCGTGTCCGTCCGCACAAAGTTGGCGTGACGTGAGCGCGTGTAATATCCGTCCACACAAGGCTATGTGGATCGAGGTACGCGAGTCGGTGGAGGCTGTCGAGCGGGAAGACACCAAGAGGTCGGTTAGAGGGGGGTAGTGGTGCTAGTGGTGGACAGATGGGGTAAAAGGAAGAGTCGGAAGGGGAAGAGAGTCGTAGGCGGCGCCAACTTATCAAGGGTGGGGTTGGGGGGAACGGGGGGTTGTGTGTCTCGTGCGGTCAGTAGGTCTGTCTCAAAAGCCTGCGACGCTGTTCGTCAGCTGGTGTCCTCGTTCTCTCCACCCCAACACGGCGCGTATCCTTGGCCCCCCTCCTTGCTCATGGAAGAAGGTCATGTTTCTGCGTGCCGCAGACGATCATCAGTGCGTCGCAGCTGTTCCCCGCCTCTCCCACTGCTCCTGCGCCGAATGCAACGCCGGCTCCCTGGCTCCCTTGGAACAGGCATGTATCCACCCCCTGACCCCTAGCTCCATGACATGTCCTTGGACGGGTGGGCGCCTCTTGTCTGTTTCCCGTACCATCAGGAAGTTGGAAGCGCAGCAACGTGCAGACACCGACAGAGTCGGGAGTCAAGGTGTGAAAGAATAAGGCGCCGCCACCGTCAGGGGTCCGAGACATCGTCGAAGGGTCATTGACAAGGGTCGTTGGCATTGCAGGATCCGTGGCGCAGAGGTAGCCAGGTGGTGAGGGTGCAATTGCAACGAGGCAAGCCAACGAAGGTCTGGCTTGAGGTAGGAGGGCCGAGCAGCCGAGGGTGCAGACGACCCATGCTCAGGGATCTGGGCAGTCACGGACCCCACGCGCTTTCTGCTACCCTGTGTGGCGCAGAGCACCGCGACACCTCCAATAGCTCGCAGGCGCGCTCTGTGCACTCGTCCCATGCATGGGTTCCCCGAGGTCATTCCCCATCCCCGAGCGACCCGAAGGAGGTGGCGGTGTGAGCTCGGCTGGCTGGGCGAGAGCCTGGCATGGGGGGTGGGGGTGGGGGAGCGAGAGCTCGACGAAGTGGCCTCGGCCGCTGTACTCGTACTACTGTAATCGAAGTCCAGACGGGTCAGATCAGCGGGCACTTGGCGGGGTACTTTACCAGAGGGGGAGCGGGGAGGGTCGACGGGATGGCGTAATCACCGAACCCTGCAATAGCCAGAAAGTCGAACTGCTTGTCCGTCGAAATCCCCGATCGAAGGTTGGATGGCACGTCACCAGAGCTGCCAGCTTGCCCGCTTACCACACCTTGCTGTCATGTCCATGGAACGTCGTCGTAACCCAACTGGCTGGTGCACGACGTCTCTTCCGGCATCGGGCACCTCCGACTCATAGGCTCCACAAGAGCAATCAAGCACTGGTAAGGGTAACTCTGTGGCTGCGTGCCGATGGAATGCTCTCGTGTCCCCGCTATGAGCACTTTGGGCAGGGTCGGGCCCCGAGGACCCTGTCGGGACAATGTGGCCGACCCGAGGGGCTCATTTGCGCTCTGCTCGCCTCTCGTCTCCTCTCGTCTGCTGCGCCTGTCGCGTGTTGCATTGGCGGCAGGCGGTTTGCCACCACCTTAATCCTCGCAATCAACGAGCGCGTCAATTGCTTTCGGCGGAATCCTCTGCCATTCAATCGACGCGCGCCGCCCGCTTATCCTTGATACTCATCTCCGTCGATGCTAACGACGGGACAAGAGTCCGAGTGGGCAGAGCGCTCTCGGCGGCGATGTCAGGCTCAGTCGTTGCAATGGCCAGCACTTCAATCTCGAAACGGGAGTGCCTTTCACGAAGGCTGGCCAGACACTGTTCATGCTGACTTGCGATCACCTTGCCCTCGCTACTGTATGCACAGCATCGTCCCCGCACGTCCCCAGAAGCCGGTGTGAGTCACCTTGACGCCCTCATCTCCGCCACCCTCTCTGAGACATGGGCCGAGCCGCCAACCTGCCAACCGCCCTCGCTCGCTCGCTGCGATGTGGTGGGCCGAGTGTGGTACCTCCCGGAATGTCTCGGCACCCGAGATTCACTCGGGACCTCGGGACAGTTACCGTGATCACCTTGAGGCTGTTCGAAGCCAATTGAGCCTTTGCTCCTCGGCAACCCGTCGGGCTCGGCACATCCAAGGTCCTGCCTCCATTCTTTCTGGGTGCGTCATCGAGCCGTCCCCGAATGCCACTCGCCAGAACCATGGAGAGTGCACGCGTGCTCGATTCAATGTAACCCCGAGATCCCGAGACCGACAAGCTGCTCAAGCCACACGTTGTCGTTTACTGGAACCTGTTCATCTCGGGTTAAAAGTTGCTCTCGGGTCAATTCATCACTCAATTCAAGGTGTGTTCGGCACTGCGCCGAGCTAATTTGACAACCTGGGCCCACGAGTCGAAGGATCAGCGGTCGCCGGGCATCACTCAGGTGGCGTCCGGCTGTCTCTCGTCGGCAGGTCGGCCCCCACTTTCCCCGATGTACCGTCTTGCTCTGCCTTCGCATCCGGTATTCCAGTACTACACGTGAGTATGCGAGGCCCACACGTATCCCCGAGACTGAATTGTGCTGATCTCATCAAGCCCCCGACCCAACCTTATACCTGTAGTCGATCTGCAACCACATAACCCTCAGCCACAGGGCGCGCTATTGAATTCACACATCATATGGGATCCTCTGTCCAGGTATCTGGATGCCTGGTTCGCATTCATAATCTAGGGACTGTGTACATCGACGAACCTTCTTTCTGCTGTATTCCTTCGGCCCACGTGTGAGAGCCGGAGGACATCAACAACGCGAGGAGCACGCGTCACATCCCCACCCTCCCCTCCTCCCGAGGGGTATCTAAGTGTGCGCACATTGCACGCGTAAGCATGATCGTGGGTGCTAATCTGGTGTGGGGTCAAGGAGGCGTACCTAAAGTGAACCTTATCTTTCCCGGCTTGCACATGGAGAGAACACGGACACACCGGTCCCGCCGGAACCCGCTGGAATCGGCACCACAACACGGGGTGGACAGCGGGAGGGGAGGGGAGAAGGCAAGTAAGGTTTGCTCCCCGTCATCACGGTTGCTTGGGGCTTGGGCAGGAAGTGGGGCCGAGGTGTAGTGAGGAAGGCTGACAGTCCGCTTTCTTCGGCAACCTTTGTGGTTCTGTGTGGGGTATCTGGCAGCAGAGCCCATGTGCAGTTCCGCGCCCCTCATGCTGACGGCAGAGTCGTCCTCTCGAAGAACGCGAGCTTAAACCCAAACTGAGGGCCTGGCGGTCGCCTCACGTGTGACAAGAGGCCTTTGGGAGTCCCAACTTTTCTGGAGTAGTCTGCGGTCCACCACTCGGCACTAATCTGCGGCGCCTTGGCGCAACTCAAGTGTCTTGACGTGAGTGAGACATCTCGGGCAGGGTCACGTGTGCTTCATTAACTTGGTCTTTAATCAACCCATTCAGTACCGCCCTCCCCTGATAGACACACATGTACATTCATAGCCATACGTTGTAGGTGCGGTGTGTCGCTGGACTTCAAAACGCGCAACCCACAAAGAGGAGAGGAGAGCGATCTGCATCCGGCGGCTGACAAGCAACTTTCTGTTGCCACCTAGTTTATCTCCCCGACTGTAGGTGTACGAGTCAGGAAGAAGATTGAAGTGGCGAGCGCTGCGACGTGACGTCACGCGCCTTTGGCAGGGCGTGTGTTTGGCACCTCGGTCTGGGCGCCGAGGTGATCGCACACTCGGCGAGGCTGCCGACAAGAGGAGGAGAGGGAAGGAGGGAGGGAAGGAGGGAGGGGTGGGGTTAGCGGCGGAGCAGCAAGTGAAGGTGGGGGAGTGGAGCGGAGGAAGGGGAAGGGATGGGTGTGGGGGTGAGTGAGCGCCGAGGGCTGGCGTCGTACACTCGCGTGATGGCGGCTGGAGTCGTCCGCCCCCGGCGCAGACAGACTGCGGCGAAGAACGGGTACACGATGCATGCCTCGGTACAGGGCGCTGGGTCAGTGGACCGGCGGATGCGGAGGACTTCGGCGAGGTCGGGGAGGCCGATTGCTCGCACGATCACTCGGCCGCGTCTCGATCGTGGCCAACCTCCGAAGAACGAAGTTGTCGGGATACTAAATGTCAGCCTCCCCATACAACGGGCCGCCCTCAGAGGGGACACGCGGACCGTCCTGCGGGGCGCTAAGCTTGCGCATGACTCTAGCCACACGCTTCAACGAGGTCGCCACGAGAAGACGACGCCGTCAAATAAGTGAGGCAAAGGAATGAAGAAACAGGAATCTCATCGCAGCGAAGAAAAGTCGCGGGGGGGGGAGGGGGTTGCGAGACGCGCTCTGGGATTAAAGGAACAGGATAAACACCAGAATATACCACGTTGACAATCACGTGACCTGACGCGTGGGATCGCGACGCGCTCGGCCCTCTGGTGTGAGTGTGGGGTGGGGTGGGGTGGGGTGAGGGGGTGAAGGCGTGCGGCGGGCGAGGAAGGTCCCGACGTGGCTGAGACGGGCCAGGGAAAGGTGTGGGATGGCCACCACCACGCACCTCGTCGCCGTCGACATCAACCTCCAAGACCTCATTCTCATACTCTCCATCCACCTCCTCACTCTCAACCCCTTACCCTTTTATCATCACTAATCATGGTGAGCATACTCCCCCATTACACCCAAACACTGGTGTTGCGCGGTGGCGCGGCGTGGAACGCGTCATTCCAGGCAATGCCCTCCACGTCGCACCCACCAGCGACCAACACCCATCGCCACCCTACACGACTTGATGCTGACGCCCACAGGACAAGATCAAGGAGGTACGTTTGTGCGCGCTGGACGCGCCCTCCGTTGCGCGATTCCCGTGTCCGGATGCTTGGGCCGAGTGGAGATGCCTTTCGCGCTCGCGCCCCCCGGCATCGCTGGCTTGACGCGTGCTCCTGCTGACCCCAGCGCTTTGCCCTTCTCGGCCAGAAGATCGAGGCTGCCGAGGCCCGCGCCGAGACCGCCGAGGGCGAGAACAAGAAGGTGAGTGTCCGCCCTGGAAAGCACTGACGGCAGCTCAACCAGACGGTGCTTGAGCGCGACCAGGAGATTGCGTCGCTCCAGCACAAGCTGCAGCTCGCCGAGGCCGACCTCGAGAAGGCCGAGGACAAGGTCAAGGAGCTCAAGGGCCAGGCCGAGGAGGGCGACGCGCACAAGGCGACCGGCGAGAACCTCACTCGCAAGGTGCAGCTGCTTGAGGAGGAGCTCGATAAGGCTGAGAAGGACCTCAAGGATGCGACGGAGAAGCTCCGCCAGGTCGACGTCAAGGCCGAGCACTTTGAGCGCCAGCTCCAGCGTGCCGAGCAGGAGCGGGACGAGTGGGAGAAGAAGGCTGCGGTGAGTCGTGGCTGGAGGCGGGGCGGTGGAGCTTGGCGCGCAGCAACTGCGCCAGTCATGGCGATGCTGCGCAGCTGCGCGCTGCCCACCCCGGAGCCGAGGAGACGAGGCGTGGCTGTGTGCTGCGCCCCACCCTTGGCTCCGCCCTTCCTCGTTGTCGTGTTGGAGCCATGCTGACAACCCAGGACGCCGACGAGCAGTACAAGCAGTCGAAGCGCGAGCTCGACGAGGTCGTTTCCCAGATGGAGAGCTTGGTGAGTTTCACTTGCACCTGTCAACTAACGACCCAGTAATTATGCACCTGTTGCATGCGCACTGGTTGCAGTGCTCACGACGTAGGCCGCGCCGCTGGATCTAGCTGGCGGCGGCGTGTGCTAGACAGCATGAATCGTATGATGACAAGGAGCAGCGCTCGTCGACGTCGCGCCGGACCGTGGTGCGCGCGATGCGCGCCAGATCGACAGACGCGAGTGAACCGACAAGTGATTAACGATGCCATGACTAAAGCTACAGGTTACGATCAGAACGCCTGGCCACGCAACTCCCGGCTGCGCCACGAGATCTGGTCCAGCAGCTTGGGGAGGAAGTTGGCTTCTTCTGCGCGTCAGCGTGGCCCGACGACAGCGACTAGATGCCGCGAGCACTCACCTCCGTTGATGAAGACGTAAGCGTGGTACAGCAGCGCGATAAAGAGCGCGATGAGGGGCCACTTGAGGCGCTGCACAAAGTCCTTGAGCCCCACACCCAATGCGTCGCCCTTCCTCCACGCTGTGAGGTGCACGCCGACCTTGTCGGGGGCAAGGTACACTTGCCGCACGTTGCGCGCAACGAACTGGTGTTCCTTGAGGTTGCTGTGGTCAGCGCGAGGATCTACACGGGCCCTCAGACGTACTAGACCGCGATGCTTGGTGTCGAGTAGGCCTGCATGGTAATGGACACACCGGCGCGGGAGAGAGGGCGGACATAGTCTTGAGGGTCCTCGTCCTCGCCGTACGTCACAACCTCGGCGCCCGTCTCGATTTCCTGTTGTCAGTGGCTGTGACACCGGAAAATGGTGGGACGAATCGCCAGCAAAGTGCTACCGCCAGGACGAGTGTGTATTGAAGAGGAAGGTTGCGCCATGAGGGGAAGGAAGCCACGACGCTGACACTCACCATGGCCGGCACAAAGTCCTCGCCGCGCGCAATCTCGATGACCTCCGGCTCGCCCTTGGAGAGAGGCGCAAAGTCGCTGTCGTCTTCAAAGATCATGCGGTACCACGGCTGTTGGGCGGCCGCCGCGAGTGCTACCTTCGGGTCGACATCGGTTGACACGTAGATGACCATGACCGCCTGGTGTCAGATGACATTGCGACTCTCGGGGCTGGGCCTTTTCCAGGCCAGAGCTCACCTTGTCCTTGATCATGAGCTCCGTGAGGCTGCGGTGGAGGCCGGTAAGGTTGTCTGCCGTCAGTCCACCTCAGCATGGAGCACCGTCACGCTGGGCATAGGAGGGGAGGCTGAGGCGACTCACTTGATCCTTGCGCGCTGCCAGCATACAACACCAGTAGGTCCGTCTCGCCAAAAGTGCGCTGGAGGTTCGTGACCGGAGCGCCTGTGTGGTCCTCGAGACGGAGGCTGAGATCAGCTTCGGTGTCCAAATGCGACGAGCTCTGAGGCAGGCCGAGGAAAGTGCTTTGTCACGCTCCCTCAACCGCTCACTTCAACTCACCGACGCAACAGAGGATCGGGTGAGTTGTAGAGCCCCGAGCATCCGATGAGGTCTTGTGGGAGGTCGGCGACGGGCATGGTGAGATGAGATGCGCAGGGGGAGGGGAAGGTGAAGTGGTCAACGTTGAGGGTGAGGGTGACGCCAGCACACCGAAATCTGAGACACCTCCACCGGCTCTCATCTCATCACAGAGTTAGTCGGCAACCGGCGTACCTGCTTACCGGCTACATGCTACATTACGCGCTCCCCTCCCTCTGCGCTTCTTTTGCATACATACACGCTGCTTCCCGCGGCATACGCCTGGCCCGGGAGGGGTCTGACGTGTGAGAAGAGCGCAGCAGGTGGCCAGCAGGCCAGCAGCCATTATGTAGACTAGTTCCCAAGCCATCGCTTGAAGCCGAAGGGATGCGCATTGATCGCCAGATGCAGCAATCTCCCTGTTCGCCCGTGCTTGGCGCACACTGACCTCACTCACCCCCACCTTCCTTCCCTCCATCTCCCATCTCCCATCAATCTTTCCCTTCTCTTCCCAACTGTCCATCTCTCATCTGCACATTCCACCATCTCCCATCCATCCAACATGGCGGCCACAGAAGCAGACGCTCCGCCCAAGCGCGTCCACATTGAGGCGGGACTCCAGCCGGACAGCGTCTACGCGGCCGCCCTCGCTCCGTGGCGTGACGGCCTCCGTCGCTCTTTCGTTTCGTTCCTCCCCGCCGAGAGCGAGTGGATCGCGTCTGTGCAGCGAGAGTACCGTACCAAGGGGCGGGACAAGTTCTTCTTCTGGTCGGCAGTGTTTGGCAGTGAGTCGCGACACATACCCGAGCCCATCCACCCCGTCTCCATCCTCCACGACCCCGGCGCCGCTGACAACAGCACACACATTCTTTACCGCCTTCCTCCCGCTGCTTTTCTTCCTCGGCTACGCCGACAAGGCCCGCGGGTGAGTCGAGCTCGGAAGCGCGGCCTTCCTCGTCCTTCCGGGAGAGGGTCGGCGCGACGCGTCGGGAGACGCGCCTCCGCAGACCCCTCATGTCGTCCCATGGCTGACTCCAGAATGGTCTTTGTTGTCGGCCTAGGAATCTACCTCTCCTGCGTTGTCAAGGACATTGTGTGCACACCCCGGCCGTACGCGCCTCCCGTCACGCGTCTGTGTGAGTTCTGCAGCAGTTCTACAGCGTCCTCGGGGCGAGGCTGATGACAGCCGTGTCCACGCACCACCGCGAGTATGGCTTCCCGTCATCCCACTCCACCAACTCGATCTCCATCGCGCTCTTCCTCGGCCAGTGGCTGTGGGAGCTGCGCGAGTCGGCCGGCTCGGCGGTTGTGGCGCTTGGCTGGATCGGTGAGTTCTCGTGTCTGCGTCACTGATCGCAGGCCTCGCCTTCTACTTCGTGAGCATCGCCGGCGGGCGCATCTACACAGGCATGCACTCGATCCCGGACATTATGGGCGGCACACTCCTCGGTACGCTCTGCTGGGCCATCTGGGTCGTCTTCGGCACCTCCATTGGCGCGTGGATCGAGAGCGGCAGCCTCTCCGTCCCAATCGTCATGGTCCCCCTCACACTGGGCCTGGTGCACTTCCACCCCGAGACGCCCGACGACTGCCCGTGCTTTGAGGACGCGATCGCCATCCTCGCGGTCATCCTCGGCGTTTCCATGGGCTGGCTTCTCGAAATCCGCGAGCCGCATTTTGCGTTGTCTTTGAGTGTCTGGCGCTACGGAGTGGTGTGGGCGATCCCGGTCATCGTGTTGCGTCTCGTCATCGGCATTGGAGCCATCTTCCTCTGGCGCCTCGTCATGAAGAAGACGCTGCTCACGGTCCTGCCCCCTGTGTTCCGCTTCGTTTCCAAGGCACTCGACGTGCCGCTCCCAACGCGCCCGTTCTACATCGCAGCAACGTAAGTGCCAGTACTAAGGGGTATGTCGATCTGATGGCAGCAACTACAACGAGGCGGAGACTCCAATCCGGCCCATCCCCTCGTTCGCGGAGCTCAGCCAGCTCCGCGAGCTCACCCCTGGCTCCCCTTCCCCTGTCGTCTCCCCGCTCCACGCGGCTCGCCCTCCCTCGCCCCTGCGGCTCGAGAAGGAGGCGCTGCACAGGCGTCTGAGACACAATGCCGCCAACGGCAACGGCAGCACGTCCGGCTCCGACAACGGGTACTCGCCGACCTTGGAGAAGGAGAAGGCGATGGCAGAGGAGCGCAAGGGCTCGCGTGGGCGTAAGCGCCCCACGCCCCACTACGACGCCGAGGGTGAGCTAGTGCGTCGTTGCTCAACTGACCGCAGTCCTCACCAAGGTTGTCGTGTACACCGGCATTGGGCTGATCGCGTCCGCCCTCGTCCCCTCCTGCTTCCCCGGCATCGAGGCGCAGCTGGGATTGCCGTGAGCACTACCATCGCAAGCCTCACACCCCATCAACATATCACATCTACATTGCACCGCATCCCTACACATCTCTCACACGCATCTCCTACACCTATCTAATCTTCCGGTCTATCTTTCGTCGTATGCAGGGATCTGCGCGGCCGCTTCCACTCTGGCCAAGCCCATGAACGCTCGCGCCGGCGCCCAAGGCCCCGCAGGCCGTAGCGCCCATCCGCGCGGCCGTCTGTGTCCGGCCGCAACCCGGTTTCGCCGACGCTGATGTCGCAAGCTGCCAGCTTGTCATTATCACCGCGCCCCATGCCGCCAGCCCTCACCTTCCTGACAACGCGACGCGCCCGGCTCACACGTCCAATCAATCGCCACCCCCACTGACCTCTTCATTGATCTCGTCTGTGCTCGCTGATCTCGCTTCTCTGTTCTTCCGTCTCGACTTCGCCTTACCAGTACATCTAGGCAGGCCCATTTGTCTAATTTGGCGCTCGCTCGGTATCGCACATCGCCTCCTCCCAAACCTCGTGCCGCCATGGCATCACTACGACATCTCCTCCAAGCCCTCGTTCCCCGGCACCACGGTACAAACGGCAACGTAACGGAGGGTGAGGCCGAGCAAGCGCTCTCAATGCACATGGTAGGTCCAGCCTCCCAAACCCTGCTCATTGCAGAACTCGACCCTGCGCGCAATGTACGTCCAAGTCGTCGTTGACACGTTCCTCTGGTACGTCTCCCGCCCAGCAGCTAACGCAGCGCGGTCGTCACGTCCATGATCCTCACGTACTGGCGTTTCCAGTCGCACGACCGGCTGCTAACCCGTGCTCTCGTCGTTGCCGCAACGGTCATGGTGTATGCCGTAACCAGTGAGCCCGCTCGGTGCCAGCTGACACAGTCTACCTCCTTTGGTTTGTGCAGTACTTTGTGAGTCCCCACGGTCTGATGAACTGAAGGCAGCTCGTGAAGAACTTTGGCGAGTACAGGCCCTTCTTTGAGACCACGCAGTTTTCGTGGTTCCCCATCTTGGACGCGATCACGGCCTCGCTCGCCCAGGGCTACGTCACGTACCGCGCCTGGCGCCTCAACAACCGCAACTACCTGCTCCTCGGGGTGACAGTTGTGCGTCTCCCGTGGCCCTGCTCACGCAGTGCGCTCTCATCCTCTCGTTCGGCGGCGCGGTGTGGACCAAGATCGGGCTCGAAACTTACGACTCGCTCTTCGAGGCGCTCAACTCGCGCCGTCGCAGGGGTAAGTCCGCAGCTGTTCACTGACCCCAGCCATGACCGTCTGGCTCGCGAGCGTCATGGGCGCGAACATTATCCTTTGTGGGGCAATGCTTCGCGGCCTCTTCAAGACATGGGAGCAGTGGGCCCCCAACGAAGGCGTGAGCCCGAACCAAAGCGCGCAGGCTGACCAGAGTACATCGCTCGCGGGGCACGCCTCGTCCTCGAATCCCAGCTGCCCGCAACGGCGGTGAGCATCGCGTTCCTCGTCCAGATCCGCGTTGTCGCTGGCAGCCTGGTGGGCAGCACGTTCTACGGCATCCAGAGCAACGTCTACCTCGTCGGACTCATGTTCTCCCTCAACGGGCGAGTGAGCTACGCCGCGGGCGAGGTTCACGGCGACACGAGCGACGAGCGGGTGGGTGCGCCCAGCTACTGCGCTGACAGTAGAACGCCGAGGCTGCCGAGGCGGCACGGCAGACGAGTGCGGCCGGCCCCGGCTCGGCGCAACCCGGCCCGACCCAGTCGCATGGCGCCGATAGCCAGCTCAGCCAGCTCAGATACCAGACGGCCCCCATGAGCCCTTACCACACCCCGGGCGACCATCGGTCCAGCCGCTCGACCGGCAAGGGCGAGTCGGAGATCGAGTTGGCCGTCCTGCATGGTGCGCCGGTCGGTCAGGGCGGCCGGGAGGGGCCGGACGGGAGCGAGTCGGCGGAAGGCGACGGAAGGGAGAAGGGGGTCGAGGGGCACCATGAGCGGCAGGGGAGCGTGGGGCGAAGCAGCGTGGGGAGTAGCAGTACCGTGCCCAAGCCGTTGTGGAGGTAGGCTGCGGGTGTTGCTGGATCCATGTATCGCTTGCCACTCAAGGATGTGCGAAGGAGGACGAGGGCGTGCAGCGGCGCAGTGGCATGAGGGCGCGAGTAGCATCTGAACACCAGTTCCTACTCCACAGTCTACTGGCCGAGCTTCTAACATGCGCACTGCGCACTCGCCAGGCCATCCCCGCCGTGCACGGCCGCCGTCAGTCGCCACTTCTCCGGCTTGAAACTGATAAAACGCCGCCCTCAGCGCCACGTACCTCACCACCCATCTCCCTCCACCCACTCTGCCAAGCCCGTCATGCCCACCATGCCCAGCATCTCCCCGCCAGTAGTGGCGCTAGGCCTCTCCCTCGGCCTCGGTTTCGGCCTGACCCCGCCGCCACCAGAGCGCCGCTGGCTCCCCAACATGACCGAGGACGAGGCGCGGGCGATCGTGACGGTGGGCTCAACTCACCGCAGTACACCAACTGACACCAGTCCTTCTCCTTTGCGTGCATGTACGCCAAGGTCGTCATCGACATGGCGCTGTGGTGCGTCCCTACTACGTGCGGCTTACCTCAGCGGCCTCTTCACGATGCAGCTCGTCACCTACTTCAAGTACGTGCGGCGGGAGCGGCGGTGGATCGTGGCCGTCGTCGTCTCCTCCTCGCTGCTCACGTACGCCATCTCGGGCTTCATCGTCTTCTACGTGCACCACCTCTTCGTGGCGGGCTGGGGCACGTGGAAGCCCTTCCTCGAGACAAACTATTACTGCTGGTACCCGGCGTTTGACGGGCTGGCGAGCAGCATCGTCCAGGGCTTCTTCACGTACCGCGCCTGGCGGCTGCTGGGGCGCGACAGGCGCATCGTCGCCGTGCTGGTGGTGAGTCGGTGGCGGGGGCGCTGACCCAGTGCCTCATCGGCGCGAGCCTGGTCTGCGCGTGCGTCGTTACCGGCCTCCTGTGGCACCTCGACAGCATCCTCGAGATGCCGAGCATCAAGGCGCGTGAGTGCGCGATCGTGTAGCTGAGCGCAGCGGTCATTGTGTGGCTGACGTGCGTCATGCTCGCCGACGTGGTCATCACGATCGGGATCGGGGTCGGCCTCCTCCGCTCCAAGACGGGGTGGGCGCACACCGACAAGGCAAGGGCGGCCGGGGTGCTGCTGACGCACGCAGATCGTGAACCGCCTCGTGCGCATCAACCTCGAGTCGCAGGTCCCCGCGACCGTCATGGCCATGGCCTTTCTCATCATCTTCAGTGCGTCCTCCCCCACCCCGCTCACGCGCAGTCCTCAAGCCCCGCTCGCTCCTCAACTTTGTGTGGCAGGGCATCCAGTCCAAGTTCTACCTCATCGGGCTGCTGTACACGCTCAACAGCCGCGTGTCGTTCGAGGTGCGGCACATCTCCGTGTTCAAGCCGACGTCGCGCGACCTGGGAGGCATCACGGTCGACGTGCAGACTGAGACGTACGAGGAGCACGGTGACGGCCCGGTGCGGTCTGTCGGGGACGGGCCGGCCGAGAACGAGACGATCCCCCTCGACCGGATGGACAGCGTGCCGTACGAGCGGTATGGGTCGAGCACGAGCATCGCGCACCACCGCCCGGCGACGCCTGAGAGGAAGAGCTCCGGCCGCTCGGGGACGGATCACACCTCGCCGGGTGGCAGGACGGACGACACGCTAGTCGGCGAGTACGTGTACAAGCAGCGCGACTGGGAGGACTAGTCGCCCCTGCTTGATGGTTATGTAGCCAGTTGAGTTGTCAGTAGTGTCAGCCGACAGAGATTCCCACTACACTTACACCGCAATGTCCTGGCATCGCATTATAGACCGCTAGACTGGCTCGAGGTCTCGCTACACCTCGCCCTGCGCCTTGGCCTTGCCGTACGCGACCTTGGCCGGGTTGTCAAACACCTTGCCGGCGACGACGTTGCCAAAGCCGCTAACCTTGTCCATGAACGAGGGGTTCTTGGACTCTGACGACGACCGCTTGCGGTGTTCGGCGGCGTATTGGCGTGCCTGTGCGATCTCCTCGCCCGAGAGCTGGTTCGTGTGCGTCTTGCCGTCGCCTGGGGAGGTGCCGGCTGGTGTCAGCGGGTGGGATGGGGAGGGGATCGAGGGGCCGTGGGATGATGTGGTGATGGGAAAGTGGCGGGACGATGGAAGGAGGTGCGGCCGCCTGCAGAGCCGACTCCCACGCCTCCCTAAGGCGGGGGCCGCGATGTGCTCGCTCTTGTCAGCGGCGAGGGCAAGCTCGGCCCGCTCGTGATGCCCGTGAGCACGAGTGAGCCAGAGGGGATGAGTACAGATAAGAGTATGGATGAGCTTGGGGGGCCGAGGCGGGTGGCAACGCGTCGACGCGTCACATCGGCCCAACTCACCAGCCTGTGCGTCGTCGACAATGCCGCCGCCGATGGGGTTGATGTCGGGGGCGACGCGGGAGCGGATGGGTGGTTCGCCGGTCGCGAGCTCTGTCGACTCGGTCGCAATGTAGTCGCTCCTGGCGGGGTTCATGACGAGATGACTAGATGAGAGCTTGAGAGTAATGTTGCGATGCCAAGTGCCTAGACGTGTGCCGAGACGCTGTTTGCTCCTAGATCCTAGCGCCAAGTGGGAGTGGGAGGAGCGGACATGAGTTGACGTCATACTGATACTGATGGCCCGGTCTTGCGGCCACGTGGCCGAGCATCCAGGCACGGCCCAGCCTGGGCGTTGATCTTGGCAGTGACTGCGGTGGGCGGTGGGGAATGATTATCGCTGCGCCCGCTGCGCCCGGCTTCTCGCAGATCTCGCAGATTGCAGATCACAGATCAAAAGGAGACGACGATCCCTTCCGTGTGCGTGATAAGCAATGCAGATCCATCCATCCTGTGCATAATCTGCAGTAGTGGATCACTCTGGGCACTGCTTTTGACGTCGCTCCCGTTCGATCCCGTTGTGCCACCCCACGATTGCCAAGACGATTTGCTCTAAACTCGTCTCTCAGGCTCGCAGGTCCAAAGACGCCCCATGCCCCAGCCCCTGCACATGCGCCCCTCCGTGTCGCGTCCTCGGGCGTCCTTGATTCCTCGATTCTTCCGGGCCCTGGCTGCGCACACACACTCTCCTGCACCTGCACCTGGCCACCTGGGGGCAAGGGGCGGGTGTTGTCGCGTCGCAAACTAGCGCGAGGTGGATCGCCAGGCCCAGGCAGAGGACAATCTACGATTCATTCCGACCGTCCCTCTTGCTTTGAGGTTGCCTCCTGCACGCCTGCTCGCGCTGCTCGTCTCTGTCCCGTATTCGGGCCCGTTCCGGCGGGCCGGGAAGTATACCCCTGAAATGTGTATCACGTTTGGGCGGGCCTTTGGGCTTTGGCTTCTGGGGGAGGGGGGAGGGAGGCTGGATCTACAAGGAGGGAGGGTGTGAGGGGGTGAAAAAATGACGGCGTGGCGACCGCAGAGTTTGTGGCATGGGGTGGCATGCGGGTGTCAGAAGAGTAGAGCCGGCGGAAGAAGGACAGAGAGCAGAGGAAAAGGAGGATAAGGGCAGGGCACGTGCATGGATGCGGGTTGACGGTGACGCGAACAGAGGCGCGTGCAGCGCGTCCACCACCTGCCAGCTCATCCCAGCTCATCCCAGCTCATCCCAGCCAGAACCCTGAACCTTAACTAGGGCGAGAACGAATTTGGCCTCAATTGCACCTCGACGCCAATGTAATTCAAGGCGCTCGATGCCTAAAAGCTACAACGACATGAATAGGTGCCCCCCCTCGTCTGGCCCATGCTCCATGGCCCATAGTGGCAGACTCCTCCGAGGATCCGAAGAGACCAAGGGCCAAGTAGCTCGGCCTAGCGCCTGATCGTGTTGGAGCAGACAGCCTGACGCGACAGCGATCTTGCCGTTGCTCCCCGAGCAGCTCCGCGCTCCGGTGATTTCGGTGGTCTAGCAATGCGAGGCAGGCATGCGAGGGGCGAGCTGGGATGCAAAGTGATCGCCTGCTGGCAGTTCCCTGGCAGCTGGCTACGTCTTTAGCTTACCGCACATCACTACGAGTACCGTCCACCTCTTCCCCTCCTCGTACCCCTGGCTCTAACCTGCCTCTCAGCCTCTCCGCTGACGTCTTGCTGTTGTCTGATCTGCTTAACAGTCCGCTCCGTACCGCAGTGTGAGAAACCCTGAAACTAGACTGTCCCACTATAGCCACACTGTCTCCACCTTGGGAACGGAACATGACCGACAGAGGCGGCTTGACGGCGGCGGTGAGTGAGTAGTAGTGCGTGCGCGACGACGGTGCGGTTGGAAGCGGGTTGTGGGAGGGGAGGGATGGACCCTTAGAGTGTGATTGTCCCTGACCCTTGTGTGTTTCTCGTTTCTGAAAAGACTGGTGGTCAGTTGCCTCGCCTCCCCTCGTCCCTGCGCCCCTCGGCAGCCACCACCACCACACAGTGCACTGTTCTGCACGCGCGCGCCAGGTCCAGCCCAAGGTTGATCTCCACGTACCACCCACCACCACCACCCACCCACCATCCTCGCCCTCTCTCTTCCTCTTATCAACCCACTTTCATTCCTCTTCTTCTTCCACATCCTCCTCTTCTTCTCATCCCCTTCACTAAAACTACAATGACCCAGGTTAAGAAGATCTGCTGCAGTGAGTACTCCCATAACTCTCCCGTGACCGGTAACCGTGCACCCCGGCGTCTTCCGCCTCGGACACGTTTTGTCGGGCCCCGTCGGCGGACGCGGCGGTGACGGCGAACAGAACGCGACGGAGCCTCCTCCTTCCTCCCAGAGCCTCAGCTGACCCCTCAGTCGGTG
>JAMALN010000791.1:0-18201 GCA_023630115.1 Cutaneotrichosporon sp. PK4640 | reverse complement strand
AGGTCCGTGACCTCGACATTCTCGAGCCCCGGCACAGTCTCCACGGGCCGCAGACCAGCGACCGTCTGCAGGCCTCCCGTGGCGGCACGGAGGAGGTACCCCAGCATCCAGTCGTTGGTCGAGAAGCCGTTCACAAATCTCCCGCCGACGACGCTGCGCGCGTCAAGCCAGGTCTGGCGGTTGGCCGTGAACGTCGCGCCGAAGAGGTACACATCCTGGACGATGCCGTATGCGCCTCGGCGTGCGAGCTCGAGGAGCGCGTAGAAGATGACACGCGCGCCGAGCGAGAAGCCGATAAGAGAGGTTGGGCGGACGCCCACGTGGCGCTCGATCAGCACGTCGGCGAGTACGAGACCCGCAGCCTTGGCGCGGTCCATCGCGTTGGACCATGGGTTGTCGATGAGGTAGCCGAGCTTGGCGAGCACTGCCGTCAGTAGGATCAACGTCGTGCAACTCACACACTGGCCACTGCAGCGCGCTCATCAGCACACCGGCAATGGTGGCGGCCAGGATCTGTTGCCCGACGGACGAGAGCACCTCGTTCGAGATGATCGCAATGGCATTACCCATCTCGGCCATCATCTCAGGCTCCCACAGCACCGAAAAGACGTCGCCCACGATCTGGTCGAGCACGGAGAAGGGGAGGCGCACGTCGTCGCCCTTGCCAGCCATGAAACCGCCCACGGTGATGTAGCATGACACGCGCTTGTTGTTGTGCAGCGGCTTGAGAATGAATGTTCTCACCTCGCGCGTGCGCTTCGCCATACCTCTGCCAGCGATGTTGGCACCCGTGAGCACACCCGTGGTCGTGATCATCGTGATACCGCCCACACCCGTGAGGAAGCCGGCTGTGCCGCTGATGCCGACGACACCGAGGGCGGCGCCGAGTCCCGCGCCGATGACGGGGGCGAGCAGGCCGGCCGAGAGGCCGATGACGAGCGCGCCGCCTGCCGCGGCGGCACCCATGAGCGCATAGCGACGAGTCTTGCCTCTCTGCTTCCGGCTCGTGATAATGTCGCCTTGCTCCAGCTGCGACACGCTCTCCTCGATCTCGAGCGCGTCCGTCACTCGGTTCTCGAAGCGGACAATGTCGAGCCACACGAAGCCTAGGGCGTTGGCGACGCGCTCCAGGAACGCGCGTGAGCGCGCATCGTACACCGAGTCGGCGATGAGTACTAGGAAGAGGTCACAGAGCTGGGGTCAGCTAAACACCAAAAAAATGACAGCTGCTCGACGCCAGTACTCACAACCGTCCATCGAATGTCCAGTGTGACCATCTCGTCTGCAGATGTCAGCGACGTGGACACGCCGGGCAACGCCGGCATGGCCTGGAAGTCCTCGCCGCCGTCTAGTGGTGCCTGCTCGGGCTTGGGCGTAGTCTGGACGGCCTTGGAGGGCGACCCTGGCCTCTCAGTGGGGGCATCCACAGATCTCCTCCGCTCGCTCGACGCCCGGCTCCCTGACGACCGCCGGCTGTCAGTCGACCGCCGTCCTTCGGACGAGCGGCGGCCTTCCGACGACCGCCGCGGTTCTAGCAGCCCTGGGCTGTCGCTCGAGGGGCGTGGGGACTGCGATGCGGGGCGCAGGCCACCGGCAATGTCCCCGTCGTCGTCTGCCGAGCCGGGCGAGGGGGTTGAGGACGCCCCGATGTCCCCGCCGTCGTCATCGAACAGGCTGGGCATGGGGCGCAGCGACGAGGTGCGTGGTGGTGGCTGCGCGACCTCGTCATCATCAAAGAGCGAGGGCATGGGTCTTATTGTCGAGGTGGAGGCGCGTGGCTGCTGTGGTGGGGACGCAGGAACGGGGGACGCCGGCTCGTGCGCGGGCGGCGTCTTGACCGCCTCCTCGTAGGGTGGGGCGGGGTCGTCGTCCTCCTCGGGCACAGCGGCGAGGCGCGCCTCCTCGATCTGGAGGTCGGCTTTCCGCTTGGCCTCGGGGTCGAACTCGGGGTTCTTGACCGTGTGTGTCGCCATGAGCGCGGGCACGAGGTCGGCGGGGTCGACGCCGTGCTCGGCCAGGCTCTCGATCATGCGCTGCTCTGCATGTCAGCTCGCCCCCGCGCGCACCCACCGTCCGGGCTCAGCTCCATGTGCTGGTATAGCCGGGCCATGATCTTGAGCATCCAGAGATTCCCGCTCTCGACGACAGGCACATCGTGCGGCCGCCCTTTGCCCTTCCACATCTTGGCCTGGCGCGCCTTCTCCTTGGTTCCCTCCCACCCGCGCCCCATGTCGCGCACCATGCGCCGCGCAATAAGCTGGCACAGCCCCACGTACGCGATCCGCTGCCCCTCTGTGAGCAGCTCCTTGGTCGCCTGCATCTGGCTGAGGGGCGTCATCGCCTTGTCCTCGTCAAAGAGGTACCGTGTGCGCATGTGCACCTCCTCGCTCTCGTTGTCCTCGTCCAGCCGGAGACGGGTGTACTCGCCCTCGTCGACGCCTGCCTTTTCGCGCCACGAGTCGGTCGTCTGCATGTCGGGCTCGAGCTCGAGGCGCACGCCCGTCGCGTTCGACACGGCCGCAGCATCCTTGTCGTCGACGTCGAGGCGCGCAGGAGGGCGAAAGTGGTATCGCTTGTCATCGATAGCGTCTAGTTCAGAGGTAAAGTCGTCTGAGCGGACGACCGGCATGTCTGCGTGGCGTTAGCGGTGCGAGCGTCGCGAGCGGCGAGCACGGGCGGGGCGTAGGCGCAGCGCGATGCGCAGCAGTGCAATGTTGCGCAGCCTGCGTGCACAGCTGGATTGTGCCAGGAGGGCAACTGATGCCACTTGGTGCCAGCGATGCAGAGCGCGAGCTGTGGGAACGCCGGTGCAGAGGGCACACGCGACGCCGGGCGCCGGAGACGACTCACCCTGCCACCCATCGTCGTCGTCGAGGTCGTCCGCCCAGCCCGAGGCCGAAGCCTTTGGCGGCGGCGCAACGTTGTGCGCGCGCGGGGCGGGGAGCATGGCGAGGGGGAGGGGGGTGTGACTGCTAGTTTGAGGAGGAGATGGATGGTAGCAAGATTGATGTAGGAGAGATGTTGGTTGAGCGGCGAATCGACGTGGTGTGGTGATTCAGAGCGAGAGACCCTGCACCCTGGACAAGACTGCTACCCCGCACAAATACCCCGCGTCATCTATCTGCCATCTCTCTGCTCTCTCGTACACCGTCTGCATCACACGACATCCACAATGCTATGCTCCTATGCAACTCCCACGCCTCCAACCCAGATCTCAATCTCACCACGCTCCTCGGCGCCCTGCACAGTGTCCACGAGCACTGTCCCAATCCCCCGGCCCTTGAGCATGGCCCAGAGCTCGCGCTCGCCGGGATCGCGTTGCTTGTATGCGAGGAGCAGGCGCGGCGCACCCCCCTCCACCTTGGCTGTCAATAGCCGTTCCAGCGTCGCCACGAGGGCGGGGAACGACGCCGTGTTGTACGTCACGTCCGCCGCGACCACAATCGGGATGTTCGCTGCCGAAGGAGGCAGCGGCGCCTCCCAGTCCAACACGGCGGCGGATACCTGGTCAACGTTGTTGAGCGCAATGTTCTCGCGCATGATCTCCATCGCCGAGTCTGGGTTAGCTAGCACCATGACGCAGTGAGCTCACCGAGGTCTGTGGCCTGCACCTGGGCCTTGGGGTCGAGGAGGGCGAGCGCGATACCGACGAGCCCGGTCCCACTGCCAAGCTCCAGTGACCGCGCCCCTTGGAGGCGGGAGAGCACTCCCCGCGCCTCGGCATGCGGATGGGACGCGAAAAGCCAGCGGAAGAGCCACGATGCGAGCGCCAGCCCCGAGTCCCACACTTTCTGCTGTCAGCTTCCTGACTCATCGCCAGCTCACCTTGTCGAGGTCGAAGCTCGTCTGCTCGACGAGCTTGAGCTCCGCGTCCAACGCCCCACTGGGGAGGGGCCACGCGCGCGTAATCCGCGTCTGCTTGGCCTCCTCCTTGGCCTTGCCGTTCTCCTTCCCCTTGCCCTTCTTGTCCCTCCCCTTCTCCTCCTTCTTCCCCTTCCTCTGGTCCCCGCCGACGCCCCGCACGGGCCCCGCCAATGGTGGTTCGCCAGCCCGCAACTCGATACCCTCGCTCCACACCCCTATAACCGGCACGCTCTCCTCCGAGAGGGAGAGCAGCGGCGCCTCGAGCTTATGGGGCGGGGAAAATAGCCCCAGACGCCATCGTTCGCCCGCCCGCGCAGTCCGTGGAAGAGGTACGGTGAGGGGGCGGTACGTCGATGCGGGGGGCTCGAAGGTCGTCAGCTCGACGGGCTTGGTCGTGAGGGGCGGGGAGACGCGCTGCCAGACGTAGGAGATGGGCGTGGGCCCCTCGCGCAGTCTGATGTCAGCTGAAGGCAAGGTAGCGGCCAGCGGACCTACTCTGTGCGCAGGTCGTTGGCGACCTGTGGCGTGATAACCACGCCGTCGCTGGGGAGGGAGAGCCCGACTGGTGGGGGGCGGAGGAAGGAGATGTACCAGTACATTGGTGGGTGAAGACGAGGAAGGAAGAGGATGAAGATGGGTGGATCTGAAATTTGGATTTGTTGACAACACAACCTCCACCATTCCACTCGTCCATGCTGGGCGGGCTCAGGTTGGACTACCCCTCGTCCAGCGACGACGACACCGACAGTCGCCACGAGTCCGCTCCAAAGAGGTGAGGTCCCGGAGATGGATGCAGCTGACATCAGGCGCAAGGTGTCTCTCAGTCCAGCATCGCCCCCTTCCAAGACGCAGCTCAAGACCCAGCCCGAGCCACAGCCCAAGCCCAAGCCCAAGCCACCCCGCAAGCTCCCCGCCCTCCCAGCGACGTTCGACTCGGCATCCGCGGCACACAACAACCCCTCCGCGCACCAGGGCCGCACGCGCTCCCGCCCCTTCGTCGACGGAGACTACTACGCCCACGTGTACTTTGAGCTCGACGTGTCCCCATACCTCCGGGGCGCGATCGACGCCGCGCTCGCGGAGGCCTCCGCTCAACAAGTTCACGCCCTCGTCCCCGCAGATGGCAAGCTCCACGTCTCGCTCTCCCACCCCCTCCCACTCCGCCGCGATGCGGTCAAGAGCTTCCCCCCCGCCGTCGCCCGCGCGCTCGCGGGAGCCGGGCCGTTCGCCCTCAGCCTCGCCGGCGCGCCGGTGGTGTACTACAACACCCTCGGGGGGCCGTCGCAGGCCGCTGGGCGCGGATGCCCCGCCCCCGGCGCGCGGGCGTTCCTCGGCCTCCGCGTCGGCGCGGGCGCGAGAGAGTTGGGCGAGCTGCAGGGCAAGCTCGAGGGCGTGTTGAGCAGGCTCCACCTCCCGCTGTACCACGCGCAGCCCGAGTTCCACGCCAGCTTTGGGTGGGCGCTGTGTCCCGACGTTAAGGGGGGTGACAAGACGCCCTTCTCCGACGACCTCGTCGCGCGGCTCGCGGCGCACACCGACGCCGCGCTCGCGGGCCACCCCGGATGGCGGGTCAGCGCGCTCTGCGTAAAGGTCGCGAAGGAGGTCACGCGGATCCCACTGTAGCCTGTAGCCTGTGTCAAGAAGCACGTCAAATGTCCAAGAGGTCGAGCGCTCTACCATCACGAGCGTGCTCCCCATGCCCCACTCGAGATGCGCCAAGCACCAAGCCGGCAATCTTTTGGAGTGCACCGGTAATCGGCCTGCTTCGGGTATGGGTTGGTATTTCCAGGCAGACAGTACGTCCGCGGCCGATCGGCCGCCGCTGCTGTTGGTGGGCGGTTATGCATGCATCGCGTGGAGAAGGACCTGCATTCCATCTCTGCCCCGAGGTAGCCCAGTGGCCTGGAGCTAACTGGGCATCCAGGCAGCAGGAGCTGGGCAGCTGGGCAGGCGTAAGAGGGCATCTGTCACGCCCCTCGCGGTTATACCGGCATTCGGCAACCGGGCGGACATGGCCGGTCGATGGTTGCAACCCCCACGCCCACTCACCGGGTCATGGGGTTTGTTGGGCCGGTGCTTCTCCTCGTGCTGCTCTCTAGCTTGCTTATAGCCTTGCGCATCACGTTGGCAGCCCTCCTCCTCATCTCTCCCACTCTCATTCACTAGTAATCATGGGCCTCGACTTTAAGGACCTCGTTTGCGTCATCACCGGCGGCGGTGGTGCCCTCGGCCGCTCGTGAGTACCGATCAGAGGAGCTGGAGGTGCGGAAGGGACGTGCCCACCGCCGAGGTTTCGCGGGGGGCGAGACATACCCCTACCGGCGACCGAGTAGTGAGCGGGTTCCCAGGCTATCTCGCGCCGTCTCGGCGCTGGCCCATCCGCCCGCTCCCGCCAGTCCGCCCCGCCTCCAGCCCCGCCTCGCTCTGGTCGGCGTCAGCGCTAACCCCAGGTACGCGCTCATGTACGGCCGTGGCGGCGGCAAGGTCGTCATCAACGACGTCTCGAAGGAGGCTGCCGAGAAGGTCGCCGCCGAGGTTCGCCAGGTCGGCGGCCAGGCGATCGTCGCCGTCGGATCGGTCATGGACGGGCAGAAGATCATCGACGAGGCCGTCAAGGCGTTCGGCACCGTCCACGTGCTGATCAACAACGCCGGTGTCCTCCGCGACAAGTCGTTCCGCAACATGACCCAGAAGGAGTTTGACGACGTGTACGACATCCACGTCCGCGGCGCCTACTACATGACCAAGGCCGTGTGGCCCATCTTCCGCGGGCAGAAGTTTGGCCGCATCGTCAACACCTCGTCGCCCGCCGGCATCTACGGCAACGGCGGCCAGACCAACTACTCGGGCGCCAAGATGGGCCTCGTCACCTTTGCGCAGGTCTGGAACGCCGAGGGTGTCAAGTACAACATCAAGGCCAACACCATTGCGCCGCTCGCTGCGTCCAACATGACCGCCACCGTCATGACCCCCGAGGTGCTCTCGCACCTCTCGCCCGACCACATCGCGCCCCTTGTCGGTGTCCTCACGGCCCGCAACGGCCCCGACGTCGGCGGCCGCCTCTTCGAGGTCGGCGCCGGCTTCTACGGCGAGGTCAAGTGGCAGCAGTCCGAGGGCCACGTCTTCAAGGCCGACGACTCGTTCACCCCCAACGCCGTCGACCTCGCCTGGCCCAAGGTCAAGGACTTCTCCAAGGGCGTCACCTTCCCCAACAAGTCTGACGGCCCCAAGATGATGGAGATTGTCAAGCTCCAGCCCACCCTCAAGCCCAACCCCCAGGGCCCCTCGACCCCCGCCAGCTTCAAGGGCTACACCGTGATCATCACCGGTGCCGGTGCCGGCCTTGGTGCCGCCTACGCCCGCTACTTTGCCAAGTACGGCGCCAACGTTGTTGTCAACGACATCAACGCCGAGGCCGCCAACAAGGTCGTCGAGGAGGTCAACCGCCTCGGCGGTGTCGGTCTTGCTGCCGTCGGCAGCGTCGAGGAGCCCGAGCCGATCGTCAAGGCCACCGTCGACAAGTTTGGCACCGTCCACGCCCTCATCAACAACGCCGGCATCCTCCGCGACAAGGCGTTCATCAACACCACCCCCGAGCTCTTCGACTCGGTCCTCAACATCCACGTCCGCGGCTCGTGGAAGATGGCCAAGGCCGTCTGGCCCTACATGTACAAGCAGCAGTTCGGCCGCATCCTCAACACCTCGTCGCCCAACGGTGTCACCGGTGTCCACGGCCAGGCCAACTACGGCACCGCCAAGGGCGCCGTCATCGGCTTCACCCGCGCGCTTGCCGTCGAGGGCCGCAAGAACAACATCTACGTCAACGCCATGTGCCCCTCGGCCGGCACGGCCATGACCGCCACCATCTGGACCCAGGAGCTCCTCGACACCTTCAAGCCCGACTTTGTGGCCCCCATCTCGGCGTACCTCGCCTCGCCTCTCTGCCACGACAACGGCCTCATCATCAAGGCGTTCGGCGGCCTCGCGTCCCAGTACCGCTGGATGCGCACCGGCGGCCTCACGTTCCCCAACGACCGCCCCGCCACCCCCGACCAGCTCGCCGCCAAGTGGGCCCAGGTCGAGAAGATTGACGGCAACGCCATCTTCCCCGAGAACGCCGCGCAGGCCCGCGCCCCCATCACCGCCAACTTCAACAACCAGAAGGGTGCCCGTCTCTAAGCTGTGCTCGGTGTGGCGGTGTAGATAAAACGTCAGCAGTTCGGGTAGTATATGCATTAGGGTTGTAGATATGACCAGTGACCCGGGGTGGCTTGGTGAAGTGAAGCAGAGGGGCATGAGGGCTCGTCCCGCCGACCGGCTGTGACAGGGATAAGTGGGGGAGCGTGGGGGTCTGGGCTCGGAGACTTGAAGCAGTGAGCGAAAGAGAAGCATGAGAAGGGTCAGGACTAGCTCGCAAGATATGTTGGTCTTTCAAGCACAGCAGTGTGTTCTGCCTGCCGTTCAGGTGGCACCTGCTGCTCGTCAGACACCCCTCGGTAAAAGAGCGGTTGTGGGCCAAGGTTTAGGCAAGAGGAGGCCGGTACGCACTTGTACGCGTGCATTTCTCGTGCGGCTCGACACCGCCAATCCTGAGATTGTCGGCGCACGTCCGCGGCGGCGACGTCCGAGTCCGAGGCGGCGCAGCGGGACCTCTCCGCCGCGGCCGCAAGCCTAAACTGCTAAATGAAATCGCTCCCAGGCAAGGCATGTTGTTGTGGCCAGGCCCAGAGCCCGCGCCAAGCCCATTCACTATTCTTCGGCATGCGAGACGGCGGTCCCGGCTCGACCCAACACTCCCCATGAACGACGAGAAGGGCTTTGAGCCGGCGCCGCCGCGCCGCGTCTCCACCGCCCCCGTGGCCGGCCCGCTGCGCCTGCGCCAGCACGAGCCTGCTGGCGAGCGGCGGATGAGCGGCGTCTCCGAGGTGCGTCCCCCGCGAGCAGTCCTGACCAGATCTCGACGGCAACCCGCGCCAGCTCGGCGGACTCGTCGGGCCTCCCGCGCATCGACACGCGCGCCTCCGCCGCCCCGGCGTACCCCGTGCTGCTGGGGCGGAGGAGGACAAAGTACCTCCGCCTGCCGGTGCTCGCGCGGCCGCTCGCGAACCCCGAGGGGCCGTGGCTCCGCGCCGAGGATACCGCGACGACGTGGCTGAGCCTGTTCTACGGTGCGCCGCAAGGAGGATGGGCTGACGCAAGACCTGGCGGTCGGCGCGATCCTGTCCGCGTTTAATGGCACCCATGAGCTGCAGACGCCAGAGGACATGCCGAGCTACTTTGGGTGAGTCGCCGAGGCGCACTCGCTTGCGTTCCCGGCTCGCCGCGCCGCATGCCGCACCGCTCGCTGGGTGCCACTCGCTACGCTCGTGGGCTCGCTCACACCAGCTACTACGTCGTCATCGTGTCGATCTGGACGACGCAGCTGCACTACGACATGCGGTACGAGGCAGACGACGCCGTCCACCGCCTCCTGAAGCCCCTGCACCTCGTGCTGTTCGTGTACATTGGCGCGGCGAGCGGCGGGTGGGACCTCAAGCGCATCGTGCTCCCGCAGTACGGGCTCATGAGCTCGGCCGACGCGGTGGAGCACGACCTCGCAAGCGACAGCTTCCTCACCGTCGCGATTGCCGTCGCGCTCCACCGCGCCCTGCTGGTCGCGCAGTACATCATGGTCGTCGTGCAGGGGAAGAAGGCCGGGCGGCCCACCGCGTCCCCTGCGCTGTCGGCGGGGGGCTTTACGCTGACGTGCCTCCTCGCGGCCATTGCCGCCGCCATCCCCGCCCGCGACATGGGCCTGGCGAGCGCCAAAATCGTGTTCATGTATGCCGGGGTGCTGGGCGACTTGGGGGCCATCCTCACCCAGGTCGTGTGGGGCGTGCAGGTGCCCGTGCGGTGGCACAATGTCGCGGAGCGGTATGGGAGCCTGACGTTGATCATCCTCGGACAAGGGTTCAGCAAGCTCACGACCGTGTTCCAGAACTCGCTCACGGGGCTGGGGCAGAGCGACACCACGACGTACGCGCAGGTCTTTCTCTGTACGATTACCCCCTCCCCCCACCGCTGACGCCAGCCATCGGGGTCATGTATGACCTCTGGTCGCTCCTCTTTGCCAACTTCCGCCAGGACGTCCCCGTGGACGCGGGGCGGACGTGGCTGTACGAGATCATCCACTTCCCGCTCCACTTTAGCATGCTCCTCCTCCTCCTCGCCATGGTGAACACTATCAGCATCAACAGCTTCGCCTTTGGCATCGTCGACTTGCTGAACAAGTTCGAACTCACGCTCAACTACGTCTTGGATGGCGTGCCCATCGAATCCCACGCAGTGCAACGGCTGGCCGTCGAGATGAACCGGCTCGATACAACGCCCGACTTTGAGGCAGAGTACGCTCTAATGCAGGGGATGGTGAACGGCACCATCACGAGCAACGCGGCGCTCGAAGCGTACACGTACTTTGCGCAGCTGCTGTACGCTGCGTGCCAGAAGAGCAGCGTCGTGGTTGGCGGTGAAGCCGACGACCTGCTCACGCAGCTGTACCAGATCGACCAGAACGCCACGGCTCCCGGATTCGACATCGAGCGGCAGATCGACAACGCAGAGACCCTGGCCACGCAGGCCATCACGAGCATTCTACGTACCGCGCTCACGGGCACGCTGTGGCTCTACCCCGCCGCGGGGATCACGCTCATCCTGTGCGCGCTGCGCAGCATGACGCGTTACCACTTTAAAGGGGCGACACACTGGGTCGTGCACGGCCTCCAGCTCGGGTTTGGGACCGCGCTCGCCCTCTTGGGTATGCTGGCTATCGGGAGCAGCGCCGCCGACGTCGACCAGGATACCTACGACATTGACGTCCACCGCCCGATGTACGAGGTCGTGCTGGCCAAGATGGGCCTCGCGATCGTGTTCATCGCGTACACGTGTGTCGTGCTAGGGTCGTCGGTGAGGCGCGGCGACTGTGAGTGTGCTGACGGCAGCTCTGGATCGAGACGATCGAACGCAAGGGCGAGTGGAGAGAATGGTGGCAGCGAACGTTCGGGAAGAAGGCCGAACGCGAGGAACGCGAAGAAGAGGAAGAGCACGCTTCGTAGTGATCGTATGTATCCCGGTCTTCTGGGCAATCGCGGCAACGCTCGTCCATCACCGGCCGTGCGGGCGCTCTGCCCTCTGAGCTCGCGGCCGCGAGATCTGGGCATTCAGTCGCCTCACAAGCTGCCTCGGCTCCTCTCGCTCGCGGGCAGTCACCACGGCTCCGATCAGAAGTCAAGTGCCTCCCCGACGGCCATCGACGTCAGCGGTCTCAGGCAAAGTTGTGATGTGGTCAGCCGGCAGTTCTAACACTTGTCGATCTGCGCCACATTTTGTACCCCGCCAATCCCCGGATGATCGTCGAGAAGCGCCGATCCCCAACCACCTCCTATGTATTGTTATGTACATGGACGCCGATGCCCACCGCGCCCAGCGCCCTTGTCTCCTCTGCGGCTCTACTTGATTGTCATCGGCTGCTCCTCGCGTATCGCTGGAGGCCGACGCTAATCGCCCACGTGGCCCGGGATACGGGTATGACAAAGCCGTCCCACCTCTCCAGGGTGCCTGAGGTCAGCGGTTGGGCAGTCGTCGGAGGGCCCGACGTGATTTAGCCTGGGTGGTGCGGTCATGCCGGGTGGTGCTGATGCATTCGGCCCACGGCTTGCTCGGCATGTGCCCGGAATGTCAGCAGTAAGCCAGTGGACACTGAGTGAGGACAAGGGCGAGTTACGGGCGCGGCGAGCCGGACATGAGCGCTGGGGCTGCGGGGGATGTGCGGAACCCAACCCACTCACTCTGCGCCCCCGGCAACACACCCCCGGCTAATACATCATGTATCACTGGTCGTATGCATCCCCTCGTCCCTCGTCCCTCGTCCATCTCACTTGCACACGACCTACTCACTCCACCTGCTTTAACTGATCTTGTACTCGTCATCGCCACTATCTTGCTCGTCGATAGCAACAGCCTAGACCTTGATCAAGACTTGGAGACTCATCATACGACTCGGCTGGAAATCGTTCCTCGGCTTTCCCCGCTTTTCCTTTTGCTCCACCCAAGCCAAGTTGTGGCCAGGGATCACCGCCCAGTCAACCAACCACCACCCGATTTACCTCCCCCCAGTCACCGGACCATCTCCACCTCTCCCCCTCCCATCCTCGTTCCCCTTCTCCATCCCATCTCTCCTTGGGACTCGACCATGGACGTCGTCCTCCCCCACCACCAAGCCCAAGCACAGCAGCTCCCTCACCACCGCCCCCCCTCCCACCACATTGCAAAGGCAGACCTCGACTTTTTGTCCCTCATCTCGTCCGATTCCCCAGTTACCGGCAACTCTTCTCCGGCCACCGGTGGTAGGAAAGCCAACTCTCGCGACCAGGCCCTCGACGCTCTCCTCCTCCAGGCAGTCATCGCAGGCAGTGCAGCAGACCTCACGCGCCACCACGTCGCTCACGGTGCCATAATGAACACGGGCGCCTACGCATCCTGCGACCAGAGCCGTCCCTCCACCCCCAATGCCCGGCCCGCTCCTAACCGGTCCCAGCAGCAGGCCGCCCCCGCGGCGTCCCGGCAAGCGCCCCGCTCCCTTCGCCTCCAGGCCGAGGCCGCCCAGCGCGCCCAGCTCGCTGCGAATGCCGCCCCCGCCCCCGCCCCCGTGTCCATGAAGAACAGGACAAGACGCATGTCGACCGACCCGGCGCCCATCTCCCAGCTGCTGCAGCAGGCATCACCGGCGCACGTCAACTACTACCACGGCCGCGGCATGCCCCTCGGCAAGCCGCAGGGCCGCGCGAGCGTGCGCTGCATGGCCCGCACCCGCGTGCCGACGCCCCACGGCGACGTCTTCCTCCACCTCTACCACAACAGCCACGACGGCAAGGACCACCTCGCCATTGTGACCGACCCCATCCAGCTCGATCCCGCGGCTCGCCGCGCCGCCCCCAGGGGTAGACGCGAGATCCGCTCGCGCACCCTCGACGCGTGCTGGCGCGACGGAGAGACGGACATGGAGCGTGTCGTGCGCGGCGCCTACGTCGGGCGCCTCCAGCCCGGGTCAGAGGGACAGGCATCCGTGCCGAAGAGTGCCGCAGAGTACGCCGCCGAGGATGCAGGCGAGTACGACGACGAGTGCGAGGCCGACTGCCTCCCGCTCGTGCGTATCCACTCCGAGTGCTTCACCGGCGAGACGATTGGAAGCATGCGCTGCGACTGCGGCGAGCAGCTCGACGAGGCGATGCGCCGCATCGCCGAGCCCCAGTCGGTCGGCAAGGCCGACTACCTCCCCACTCCCGAGGCCTCGCGCGCCCCCTCGCCGGGGCACGCGAACGGCTCCTGCCCCGTCGTCCCCGGGCGGGGTGTCGTCATCTACATGCGGCAGGAGGGGCGGGGTATCGGGCTGCTCGAGAAGATCCGCGCCTACAACCTCCAGGACCTGGGGCACGACACGGTCACGGCCAACCTGATGCTAGGGCACGGTGCTGACGAGCGCACGTACTCTGTGGCTGCCGAGATTCTGCGCGACCTCGGCCTTGCGGGCGATGAGGCGCTCGGCCGCGGCGGCGTCCGCCTCCTCACCAACAACCCCGAGAAGGTGGAGGGTCTCGCGGCCGAGGGCGTCCGGATCGCCGAGCGCGTCGGCATGGTCCCCCGCGACTGGCAGTGCCAGCACAGCTCGCCTAAGCGGGCAGCCATGGAGCTCGACGACGAGGAGAGCGAGTACGGCGAGTGGCGTGCGCGGCGCGCCGGCGTGGGGCTGCTGGGCGCGACGACTACGCGTGGGCCAGAGCTCGAGAAGTATCTCCGCACAAAGATTGAGCGCATGGGGCACAGTGAGTCACGAGACCATACAATGGCGCTGGTCGAAGCTGGACGCATGCTGACTTGCAGTGATTGACATTCCCGAGTAAGAGGGCACATCTTGGATTGGATCTTGTATACGTATGCAGCGGTTGCCACTGAGCGAGGGAGTGAGGGAGCATGTTGCATGCATTGTGGTGGTGCATGGTGGAATGGGCAGCTACTTGGGCTGAGGGTGGTTGAGTGGATGGCTGGCTGGCTGTAGACGTTGGGTCGTGTCCAAGGGGGCAAGCTGGATGAGGAAATGTTTTGACGCGTTTGAGCAGTGACGCGCCCACACACCACTTGATCACTACTACTCTCTCTCTCTCTCTCTCTCCATCACTCCTCATCCCCATCATCCTTTTATTTGTAGCCATCTCCATCCTCCTCAGCATCGCATACTCTGTCCTCACTGCATCTCCCACCTAACTCGCCTTCCCCGCATACCCCACCGCCGACGCTCCGCACTCCTGAGCCGCACGCGACGCAAACCTTCGACCTGTCAACAGTGTCCATGCCCATCACACCTACCCACGCAGCAACCTAGAACGACTAGCCATCATGCAGCAACCACTGCCCACGGACCGGCGTCGTGTAAGTGTCCATCGACAGCCTGCTCGCTCGTCCGCTCGTCCGCGTTCCCCCGTTCCCCACCTTTGCCACCAACCTTCCCTCCGCCCTCGCTTCCCCTTGCCCTCCACCTACCCTAAACAACTTCCTCGCACCCACCCACTTCTCATTTACCTCCCTCCATCTCACACTTCCTCCCACTGTCATTCTCCCGCCTCTTCCTCTACCCATACCCCTCTCTTGTACTCGTCTAACCCCAGGCGTTACTCGACCAGTTGAAGAACAAGCGCGCCGGTATTCCCCCACCACCAGACTCGCCAGAACGCGACAACCACATCCTCGTCCCAGCTTCCTCGTCGCCTGTCGCCCCAACACCAAAAGCCAAAGGCACATTCATCCCCTCGTCCAACTTAATAACACGCCCCGTCCGCCCCATCCGCCCCCTCGGCTCTCCGCAAGCCTTGATGGATACGATCAAGCGGCCCTCGGCCGCAGACTTCAGCCCGGACTCGCCGCAGCCCCTCTCGCGCTTGAAGAAACGCTACGAGGACAGTCCGTCTACCAGCCCAACAAAGGCGACTGGGCGTGTTCCCTCGCCACAGATCACGACCTCGGTGCCATCATCACCCGCTCACCCTCGCAGCGGGGTCAAGGCCAACAAGCTCATCAGCCTGGCCAAGCAGACGCACAACAACGAGGTCGAGGGCTCGATCAAGCGCCTCAAGACTCAGTTCCCCGGGCTGGAGCGTGAGACGTACAGACGTGCACTCGAGCGGTACGGCAGCCCCGACGCAGAAGGCCTCCTCAAGGAGCTGGGAACGGCCAAGGCCAAGGCGGACGCCGCTCCGTCCTCACAAACATCGGCCTCGTCCAGCACGTCCAACCTCGCCTCAGCGTTGGAGAAGTACCGCTTCGAACCCGGCGTGCCGAGCAAGCCTACGTCCAAGGGGTCTTCACCAGCGCCTGTCCCAGAAGTGGTCCGCTCTGCCTCGCCCGCGAAGCGTCCCCGGAAGAACGACCAGAGCAACGCGCGCCGCGAGAAGAGTACCATCTACGCGCGGCGTGAGAAGCAGGCGAAGCAGGCGCAACGGCGGGACCCGGACGAGGAGAGCGACCATTACTCGTCGGACGATGATGAGGCCTGGACCGACGGCTCTCGAAGGCGCAAGCGGCGCAAGTCGGATGACGACATCGACGCCGAGGGTGAAGCACTCAAGGCGTTCAACGAGGCCGAGGCCGAGGTGCTCACCGGCACCATGGCGTGTTCTGAGGAGCAGGCTGAGAAGATCATCAAGCTGCGCCCGTACGAGGACGCTGATGACGTGCAGGCCAAGCTCAGCAAGGCCCGCGGCGTCAGCTTCAAGCTCTTCGAGCAGTATGTCGAGATCATGGAAGGCTACGTCCAGATCGACAACTGCCTGAACGGGTGTGACAGCATTGCGCAGGACATCGCCCAGACGTTAGCGGTGTGGAAGGGCGCCGCGACGACCAGCGACAGCATTGTCGGCACACCGCGCAGCGATGGCCTCAACGACGCCAAGATCGACGTCGCCAAGGTCTCCGAGCTGCTCCTCGCCGAGACGGACATGCGGAGGAAGAAGATCCTCGCGTCGTACATCCGCCAACAGCCCGCGCTGCTCTCCGAGGGCACAGTGCTCAAGGACTACCAGCTCCTCGGCGTCAACTGGCTCAACCTGCTCTACACGCGCAAGATCGGCTGCATCCTCGCGGATGAGATGGGCCTCGGGAAGACCATTCAGGTCATTGCCTTCCTCGCGCACCTCAAGGAGCACGGCATCAAGGGCCCGCACATGATCTTTGTGCCCGCATCCACACTCGAGAACTGGACGCGCGAGTTTGAGCGCTTCGCGCCCGATATCGATGTGGTGACGTACTACGGTTCGCAGTCCGAGCGCGGTGAGCTGCGCGACCAGCTCAAGAGGCAGTTCCGTGCAGGTGACCTCGAGGTCGTGCTCGCGTCGTACACCCAAGTCGCTGCCAAGGACGACCTGACCTTCTTCCGGAAGAAGATCCAGTTCGAGACATGCATCTACGACGAAGGCCACGCGCTCAAATCGTTCGACACCAAGCGGTACAAGGACCTGCTGAGCATCGTGCCTCAGTGGCGCCTTCTGCTCACCGGTACGCCGGTGCAGAACAACCTCCAGGAGCTCGTGTCGCTCCTCATGTTCATCCACACCGACATGTTCGCCGACGCCGAGCCATACCTCCGCCAAATCTTCAAGGTGCAGAGCGCGAGCGCGGCCAATCTTCTGTCGGCGAGCCGCACGTCGCGTGCGCGTACCATGCTAGCGCCCTTCGTTCTGCGGCGGCGGAAGGCAAATGTGAGCTGTCTATATGCGGTTCCGAGCTGACATCAGGTCCTCACCCTCCCACCCAAGATCGAGACGGTCGAGGAGTGCGACATGACGCCTGCGCAGGCGCGCCTGTACCGCGAGACGATGCGCAAGTCGCGCAAGGTCATTGCACAGATGGGCGACGCCGCGCTGGACGCTGCCGCGGCGGCAGACGACGAGGGCAAGCCGGCCAAGAAGAAGAACACCAAGGACGCCAAGATGTTAGCCTCGTCGTCAAACATTCTCATGGATCTGCGCAAGGCCGCCAACCATCCGCTCCTCTTCCGGAGACTCTACACCAAGGCCAAGGTCGAGGCGATTGCTAAGGCGTGCTTGAACACGCCTCAGTGGGCCGACTCGAGGTTAGACTATGTCATCGAGGATCTGGAGGTGGGCTGCCTTGCGCCTTCGAGCTGACCCCAGGTCATGTCGGACGCCGAGATCCACAACTTTGTCAAGGAGCACGACGACCTCGCCAAGTTTGCGCTCGACCCCGCCGTATTCCTCGAGGGCGGCAAGATGCAGGCCTTAGTGTCACACATCGAGCGCTGCAAGGCCGAGGGCAAGCGTATGCTCTTATTCTCGCAGTTCACGATGTTACTCAACATCCTGCAGGTGGCGCTCGACCACATCGGCGTCAAGTGGACGCGTCTGGACGGTGCGACCCGCACGGACGAGCGGCAGGGCCTCGTCGACGAGTTCAACGAGGACCAGGACATCACCGTCTTCCTGCTCTCGACCAAGGCTGGCGGTGTGGGCATCAATCTGACGGCGGCAAGCGTCGTCGTCATATTCGACCAGGACTTCAACCCGCACAATGACCGGCAGGCGGCTGACCGCGCGTACCGCATCGGGCAGGAGCGCGAGGTCGAGGTGATCAAGCTCGTGTCCAAGGGCTCGATCGACGAGGACATTCTGAACATCGGCATGACCAAGTTACAGCTCGACGACAAGATTGCCGCGGACGAGGGCGGCAACGACGAGCAGACGGCCAAGGAGGTCAAGAAGAGTCTGCTCACCACGCTCAAGTCCAAGTTCCAGGACGACGGCGAGGACGAGCCGATGGAGGAGGAGGCCGAGGAGGAGCTGCCGAGCACCCAGGTCAAGCGGGCGCGTGGCGCCGCTGCTGCGTAGTTCGTGTCACCATAGATTGCTTAGAGTGGCGTGAGTCAGTCTCTTGATGGTGCTCGCCCACTACACACATGTTTTACCACCATGCATCTTGATAGCAGGCTGGGGGTGTTTGGAGGGGTTGGGTTGAGGTCTGCTCCGTCCAAGTTGTCTCGGCACCTCAGCGTCACTTTCCACATGAATGTCGACGAGGGTTCTACGAGACCCGCCACTCTCACCGTCACAGATGCTCACCAACCCACCACCTCCTCAAGGTGCACAGCTGCATCTACGCCTAGGGTGTACTATCCTACACGGCCCTCTAGGCCTCTAGATCTGCTCCTCTACCGCGCTAGACCGAGATGGTCTTGAACACATTAAACCCGTCCGCGGCGGTGGTCACCACCATCCCGGGCACCTGGGGGTGCCAGTG
>JAMALN010000790.1:0-18203 GCA_023630115.1 Cutaneotrichosporon sp. PK4640 | reverse complement strand
TGCCGAGCAGGCGGACCTCGCACACGCGCAGGTTTGTCCCGCCGAGGTCGAGGGCGAGGAACGTGCTGGTGTCAGCGCGCGAGCGAGTGAGCTGCAGGGGGCGCGCCAGCGGCGCATGTGAGCCAGCGAGACCGGCGTCAGAGCCAGGTAGATGACGCGTGGAATGCATGCGGCTCGCAAGCGAGCAAGAGGCTCATTCCGCGGCCCACGCGATCGATGCGCCCCGAGGTCTCGCGTGCCCGAGCATGACAGAGGCGGGCGGACGCCCTCCGCCCGGCTCGGCGGCTCGGCGGTCGCGTCACGCGTCCTCGACCCCGACCTGGGCGCACCGTTTCCCGAGGAATGATGCGAGCGCCGCAACTGCTCATGCTCCTCAGCTGCGCGCTGCGCGCTGCTCTCGGCGTCATGGCCCGCCGAGCCAGCTCGCGGGGTCCCTCGCGGCCTGGACGGGCTCGACCCGCTGGCTCTCCGGATCGACTACTCGCTGCCTGCGGCAGCTCGTGTACTCACCCCTCCTCGCTGCCGTCCGGGACGCCGGGGACGAAACTGGGGATCATGGCGACATCCTCGCCGCGGCGCGCGAGGCCGGCCTCGAGCTCGCGGCGGAAGTGCGTGACAATGTGCTCGAGGGCGCTGTCGCACAGGAGGAAGTTTGGCTCAATGTCCTTGCAGATGTCGGGGAGCATGGCGGGAGTGAGCGCGGTAGAGAGGAGTAGAGAGTAGAAGCAAGTGCAGTGCCAAGCGGAACTGTGAGAGTGGGGGTCGTGAGAGATGGGGTTGTCCTCGGTCACTGGCCGACGTCACTGGACACACCTCAAACCTCGGCCCGGACTCTCGCCCCCGCCGCCCCTGGGACCCAGCAGTCAGCATCATATCCCTAAAGTGGGGGGCGCACAGACGCCCCCATCTTCCGCCCCCCACTGCCGCCGGCTACTGTCCCTGTCAAACGGCCCGAACCAATGCTGATGCATGGCGCTTCGCATCGCGCGGCTCTTTTTTCTACTTGCTTCATGATACAGCTGGTAATACATCAACCCGCAATCCCTCACTCGTACTGGCTGTCAGCATGCACCTGTTAATTACACAGGAACACTCACCTCGCGTAACGACAGAGTCAAAGTCCGCGACGAGTTCTGCACCTGTTCGCGGTACACGCCCACGAGCCCATCGGCATGCTCGTACCTGCAGGGTCAGCAACACATGTCCATCGATGGGGCAGGGACATCGTGGGGGCACGCGCGCAACTCACAGAGTCGACTTGAGCGAGATGATAAGGAACTGGACCTTCTTCTCGGCCTGCTGCCGCACGTAGCGCGCCAGCTTGGAGACGTTGGTGGGGTCCAGCGCCGCGTCGACCTCGTCGAGAACGAAGAAGGGCGCGGGGTGGAAGCTGGGGTCAGCCTCGATGCACAGACACGGTGACAGCCGCGACTCACCTGTGAATCGAGAACAGCAGTGCAAGAGCCGCCATTGTCTTCTCGCCACCACTGAGCTGCTCGATCTCGACAAAACGCTTGCCGGGCGGCATCGTGTTGTACTTCACGCCGGCAAGGTACGGCTCCTCGCTGTCCTCGAGGGACAGGAAGGCCATGCCGCCGCCCTGCCCGTTCGCCTGCTTCGTGAGGTCCTTGTAGATGCGGTCGATACACCCCGACATGTGCTGGTACGCCTTGTTGAACAGCTCGCAGCGCTTCTTCTTGAGCGACAGGAACTTGTCGCGCGCCTCCTTGCTCGCGCGGCGCGCATCGTCCGCTTCGTCCTCGGCCAGCTGGAGGTCGTTCTGCACATCCTTCAACCGGTCGACGGCCTTCATGTTCGGCACCACGCGCTCTAAGTCGGCCTTCATCTTGGCGATCTGCGTCTCAAAGTCGGTACCGTATTCTGGCGTGTCGTTCTCGCGGTCCTCGTCGGTGAGCGGATCAAAGTCGGGCTCGATGCCGTAGTCGTCTGTCCGTGCTGGCTGCATCGAGCCACCGTCGACGTCCATCGCCATCTCGGCAGTGTTGTCGTCGATGGGCACCTTGTTGAGGTTTCCGCGGTTCAGAGGAAGGTCAATGTCCTCGAGGCGGCAGCGGCGGTAGATGGCGTGGCGGTCAGAGGCGGAGCGCTCGATCTCGTCGTTCCACGACGCGATCTCCTTGAGGGCATTGTCGAGCTCGCGCTGAGCACGTTTAACGCCGTTGCGCGCGTTCTCGACGTCCTCCCCGACGCTCTCGGCGGCCTGCTTGGCCTTCTCGAGCTTGGCCTCTTGCCGCTCGATCTCAGCCTGGAGCGCCGCGATCTCCTCCTCGACCTTCTGCTTGCGCTTGTTGCGCGCCTCTCTGTTGCGCTCCTCGCGCTCGAGTGTTGCCTGGAGGGAGGCAAGACGGTCCTCGGTCGCCTGGAGCTGCTGCTCCTCGAACTCGACCGCGTGGGTGTTACGCGCCGACTTGGTCTTGAACTCCTCGAGGGCCTCGTTCTCCTCGCGTGCGACCTTGAGCTGCACATCCTCGTACTCGCGGATGTTGTCGACGTTGATGCGCTGGCAGAAGGTGGCGAAGACCCCGTCATCGGCAGCCTCGACAGTCTGCGCAAGGCCCTTGAGCTTGTTCTCGGCGTCGCGGAGCGCCTTGGCGCGCTTCTCACGCTCGGGCTTCATCTTCGCGAGGTCCTTCTCGACGGCAGCAAGCTCCTTGCGCAGACCCTCGAGGCGGAGACGCGTGGCGGCGAGGTCGTCGTTGGCGGTGCCGAGCTCGGCTTGAAGACGCGTGAGGGTCTGGTACTTGCCCTCGTCGTCCTTCTCCTTCGGCTTGGACTGGGACAGCTCCTGGAGCTGCTGGAGCTGCTTCGCCTTGAGCTGCTTGAGCGCGTCCACGTCCTTGTCGTTGAACTTGCGCTGACCACCCTGGCCACGGCCACCAGTAATCAACCCAGCCTTGTGGAAGACCGTGCCGTCGAGAGTAACCGCTGACGATTAGCAAGGCCATAGCGCTGCACTCACCCTTGACCTCCATGCGCTTCTCGTAGCAGACGTGCTTCGCGACAGCATCCGAGTCGCAGATAATTGCCGAGCCACAGGCGTACTGCATTGCGCGCTCGACACTGGGCTCGAACTCGAGGCAGTCGATCGCGAGACGCGCGCCGCGGGCGACGTTGCGGAACTTGTCCGGGATGGGCTTGACCTGGATAGTGTCGAGCGGGATGAAGGTCAAGACGCCCTTGCGCTGCTGCTTCAAGTACTCAATGCACTCGATCGCAACCTTCTCCGTCTCCACGACGATCTGGTCCAGGCTACGCCCAAGGACGGTGCGCACAGCCACGTCGTACTTGCTCGCCGTGGGCTTGCAGAGGTCGATGACGCGCCCGTGAATGCCAGGGAATAAACGGCGGAGGGTGGCAATGTTCTCCTTGGTGCGCGTCTCCTTCTCCGACTCGCGCTTGTCGGCGCCGGCCTCGACGAGCTTGCGCAGCGTCTCCTGCAGACGGTCATTAAGCTCGGTCTCGCGCATCCTGATGTCAGCAGTGCACGGGCAGGTGACTCACGATATGCTGTTGCGCTCGGCCTGCGCTTGGTCCAGCTGAGACTTGATGCGCTTCGCATCGCCCTCCATCTCGGCGACCTTCTCGGCCATCTGATGTCAGCTACCCTCCAGTGCCGTAAGCTCACCGTCTCCTCGCGCTCCGCCAGCGCCTCCACATCGGTGTTCAGGCGTGAGCGCTTCCGCTCGGCCTGCTGAAGCTGGTCGTCCATAGACGAGAGCGCGGACACGAGGCTCTTCTGCTCGCGGCGCAGCGCCTCCAGCTGCTGGCGCTCGTCCACCGCGAGTAAGTTCGCCTCGGCGCGCAGGCGGCGGTACTCGGCGAGGTCGGCGTCGGTGAGCGCGCGCCCGGCGGCCTGGCTCTTCTCGCGCTGCTTGGCCCTCGCCTCCTCCATCTTCTTCTTGATCTCGGCGCCACCGGCCTTGAGCGCGGCGACGCTGTCCGCCTGGCGCTTCTGGTCCTTCTGGACGCGCTCGACGAGCGCGGCGGTCGACTTGGCCTTCTTCTCCCCGTGCTCGATCTCGGTCTCAACCTTGACGAGCTCGGGCTTCTTGTCGTCGAGTGCCTTGACGGCCTTCTTGACCGAGCCCTCGCGCGACTTGACCTTGAGCTGCGCGTTCGCGTACTCCTTGCGCGCCTCCTTGAGGTCGTTGCTCTTCTCGTCCTGGTGTAAGCGGGTCGACAAAAACGTACTACCCACGACAGTGCTGCGCAGCTCGGCCAGCTGCTCCGACGCCTCCTCGACCTGGCGCGTCGAGTTGTTGATCTCGTTCGTGATGTGGTACAGCCGCCAGAGAAGGTGGCGCTGGATCATGGCGTCCTTGGAGCTCATGAGCTTCTCCCACTGCTTGACCTCGGCCGTCTGCTCCTTGAAGTGCTTGGCCTCGGTGAGCATGCTGCGCTTCTTGGCATGGTTGGCGTTGGCGGCCTCGCTCGCCTTCTCCTGCTCGGCCTTGGCAGCCTCGTAGTCGTCCGCGAGCTCAGCCGATCTGATGTCAGTTCGCTCACATCGCGTCAACTCACCCCGAGATACGGTCGATGAGCTCAGAGAGCTTCTTCGAGTCCTGGCTCGCGACGTTCTCCACGTCGCCCTGGAACACGAGAAAGTTCTTGGCCTTGACGAGAATGTTGAACCGCTCCAGCTGCTTGTTGTAGTCGCTCCAGCTGACGTTCTTGCCGTTGAGCGAGTACACGGCCGACCCGGTGCCGGCGGCGGTCATGGTGCGGCGGAAGTGCCACTCTCTCCCGTTGTCGTCCTGGTAGACAATGGCGACGCTGGCGTTGCGCGCGTCGTTCGGGCCGAGCTGCGACTGCGTCTCCTGCGTCTCGGGCATGTCAACGTCTAAGCCCATCTCCTGCGCGCCCTCGGCAGCCTTGCGGCCGCGGTAGACGAGGTCCGCGAGCTTGGTGGAGCGGAGCTGTGCCGACTTGATGCCGAGCACAAAGCTGATCGCGTCCATCAGGTTGGACTTGCCGCTGCCGTTCGGGCCGATGATGCAGGTGAAGGGGTCATCTCCAAAGTCGATGACTTGGGCGCCGCGGTAGGACTTGAAGTTGGAGAGCTCGAGACGCCGTAGCGGCATGGCTGCGGGTCTGTTGATGGGTGGATGGAGAGGGAGAGGGCAAGAATGAGTGGAGGGAAGGTGATCAAGGTGAGATGTTGTTGCCGAGACGCGTCGCGCCCAGTGGCCAGTGGGCAGTGGGGATGAGGGGTTGCGGGAGTTGACGCGACTCTCCGCAAATGACCACCCCACCACGTGGTGATCACGTGATCACTCCAGAACCAAACAGTGGCATCGTGCGGGTGTGGCAGCCCGAGCGTTCATGCTTACCGACCTGGTGAGCGGCCTCTGCCTCTACACATGCTACACATGCCATACATCTACACCGAAGCCAGGTATTCTCACGGGTATGCGAGTTTCTCTGTTTGGGCCTTCACCGATCGCCGGACCTCTGCACTTTCTTGGGTTCCCCTCAAACTTCCTTGCCCCTCGCTGTATCAACAGAGACTGTACTCGCCTGCATCAGCGGAGCAAAGAAGCAACTCACCTCCAGGACCCAGCGAGCTCTTCTGCGACTTGAAGAGCTCCATGATCCCCTCTTCCATCCCCTCATACATCACATCCTCAACACACTTGAGCCCACGCTGCACAAGGGGCCAGTGCGCTTCAGTCCAGTCGGCGTCGTAGAACTGGAAGATCTTGACCTGAATAAGCTTGAGTGCCCTATCACTCGGGGTGCCCTCGGCTGCGGCCGCGCGGACCATGCTGTAGCCCTTGGCCCGGAATGCCGCGTGCGTCTTGGGGATCGGGGCGGTGCCGAGGTGCAGGTTGGTCTTGACGAGGTCGATGGCCTCCGTGACGTCGCTGTCTACGAGAATGCTTACGGCGGCAAGGAGATACGAAGACTTGGTACGGAAGTTCTCTCGGATCTTGGCGACGCCCTTGGAAGAGTTGAAGCCTTGACCCATCAGGCGCAGGCCGGGAATGAGTGCGAGGCGGTGAGCCGCCCTGTCGAGGATCTCGGAGAAGCGAGGCTGCAGCTCGGCCATCAGCTTCCTCGAATACTTCTTCGAATTGGCGTGGACGCGGACAAAGACGTGGTCCAAGCACTGGTGGTAGATCCGCGCAATTTCAGCGTCGGGTAGAGGGGTTGGGAGGTCGGGGATGTTGTAGGCCGCGTTGACGAACAGGTCCAGGGCCTCGTCCACGGCGGGGGTGCTCTTCGAGAGGCCGATCTGGTGGCAGGTATCCTGTTGGCCTGAAAGACACCAGGCGCACTGGTAGCCAGGGAGAGAGATACAGGACCACGCGGACTCGGTGCAGGCTGGGCACTTGGCCCCGGCCGCAGCTTCGGTCGCCACAGCCGATTGGAGGGTGAAGAGGGCCGAGAGAATAGCCCTCTCACGCTGCTGTTAGCCGCTAGGTCAAGGCGCTCGGGTTAACTGACGTTGAGGGTGCTTGGGCCCGTGGTAGGGGATAAGTTGTTGATGATGGCCTGCGCCTGCGCCTCGAGGTTGGCCCGGACGGTGACTGTACCTGCGGGGACGACGTCCTTGGAGCGGAAGGGGAGCGTGACCCTGCTGTCAGAGGCGCTGGGGGAGCACTGACTGGCTCATGTTGGGAAATTAAAGGCTTCGCCTTCGGTGTGCAGCGGAGCAGAGAGAGGATGGGAGAATGGAACAGCAAAGAAACAGTGTCAACGTGGAAGTGGAAGCGCCCGAAACGGCCGCGCCCAGGAGACCTGACGATCTCTGGCGGTCCGGAACATCTCGGACGGTTCCCTCCACTGCGGCACCCTCTCTTGCTCTCAATCCCTCCACTTCTCGAGAATCTCAACTCTAAGGAAGTTACAGTACATACAACAAAGTACCACGGTTACTCAAGGCTACAAAGCCTTGGGCTAGGTAGGCATCAAAGTTCCTCAAGTGACTGGGAGGTCTCAGCTGAGCTGCCCGGTTCAGCGGCTGAGTCACCCGCCCCCAAGTGGGGTGCTTCTCGGAGAGGCGCAAATGAGACGTTGGGGTACATTGCCCGGAGGTGGTCGTCCAAGCAGTCCGCGAGCATCTCCTTGATCTTCTCGGCGACGTATGCGACGATTCCACCATAATCGGCATGCAGCATTCGGTCCGCCTTGTCGAAGATCAGGTTTGCCACCACCTCGACCCCAGTGCTGGCAGCGACAGTGGGTCCGGCATTCCGCAGGTTGTCGAGGAGGGAGTAGCAGTATTTAGAGAAGTCGCTCTGCCCCGTTTGGAGGCAGGTGTTCACCTCCTCGATGGCCTTGAGCACCAGGTCGCGAATCACAGAGTGCCACGCCGTGAAGTATTGGGCGATACGTGTGTCGGCGTACTGGTTGAGGGCGGCGACCGTGCGGGGGAGGTTTATCCCGGCCGCGGTGAGGCTCGCGGAATGTAGGGGGACGACGTCGTGCACTACTTCCGCCGCCATCGAGGGGAGGCTCAGCTCCAACCGCTGGGAAATCTTGCTGGTGTAGGTGTCCCTCAGGCCGCGGACGCGGGTCATTGCCGCTTCTACGCTCATGCTGTGTAGCTCGGAGAGAGGGACTGTGCCTAGCATCGGGGGCATCGCGGAGCTGCGGTCAGACGGCAGCTGAACGGAGCCACACTTGGGAGACATGGTGAGAAGGGGGATCGACAACAGGAGTGAGGAATCAAGAATGGTACCGCTGGTTTTGTTCTGAGATTGTTCAATTGTGCTGCGGCGGTTTGGGGATGTGTGCCCGACACATCCGCCACAGGTACTTCCAGCGTTCACTACCGCAGCCTAGTAGTTGGGGTCCCCACGCCACCGCATTCACGTCGAGGCCAGCCCACTCCACTTACTGTCCCCACCACTCACGATATCACAAAGAGGCACAACACGACTCAACCATCCACGTCAGTTTTCAGCTGAATGGACCTGTTTGCCCCTCCAGCTGCAAGACAACTACAGTACTCTTTCTCCCACTCTTCCACCCCCTCTCGCAATCCACCATGGCTCCCGGCATCGACTGCACCGCCTTTCCCCACATCTTCGACCAGATCGTCGAGTACGTCGATGACCCGACCACTCTCCTCGTTCTCCGGCCCGTATCTCGTGAGCTGCGGGACAAGGCGGACGCAAAGCTGTACCGGCACGTTGGCTTTGCGACGGATCCCTCGACGCGGGGCACATTCATCCGCATGCAGCACCCCTCCGGCCATCTGCTGCCAGCTCTACCGAAAATGGCTGGAGGCCCCCAGGTCGACATCATCCACCAGCGCCTGCGCAGGTTGGACGTTGTCGACCTCATCTTCCCCCTGGTGTCCGGCGTGATGTTCGACACCCAGCATCTCCCTACGCCTCGCGTTCTCCGTGTGTCCCAGAGTGCCTGGGGTCCCGACCGCTCCGCGTTCTTCCGCTGGATCAACCTCCACAAAGTGCGTGCCAGTGAAACAGCAGTCTATTTCACGGATGGCGTTCCTTCCCGCGACTTGCTATATGGACCGTTGAATAGCGGCATCTCCATCGACCCTTGGGGACATACGCGAACCTCAACCTTCTTCCCGATGGTCAATGGGGTGAGACGCCATGTCCTCAATTGGTGCTACGGTACAGTTAGTGGCATTCAAATCGCGGTCCTCACCAACTTCTGCTCGAGGGTCCGGGTGCATCGGATGGAGGGCGAGTTAATTATCCTGTTCAGCGAACACGGATGCTCCCCTTCCTCGTTGCGGCGTGGGCACTGGGTTCTGACGATGCTAATGAGGGCGTGCGCTCGAGCAAAGGACGTGCGGGGCTTCAAAATCACCTTTGTCGGGGTCGACACATGTCGCCCCGAGTACATCAAATGGCAGAGAGATCGCATGCGGGAGGCCTCATACCCGTCCCAAGTGGAGTTTCTCACCCACGCCGACTACCGAGACCGCATCGGCTACGCCCAGTACGAGCTCGAGACTGTTCCGCCTGCGCCACTCCACGGCCCTCAGGTGGCCTCCTCGAGCATTCCTTAGGTCAAGTCCTACAACCTTGTACAGTGAAGGCGCCTGAGACCGTGGCACATATGTACAGAAGCCGGAATGGAGAACGCGCCTGGGCCGGCAGGGCGAAGGGTAGCGAAGGTGTCGGTGATGGGAGGGACAGACATTATGTTGTGAGACGTAGCCTATCGAAGATACCGAGGTGGCGGTACCACAGCGACCAGAGTTCCTGCCGTCAGCTAGTCCCTTGTCAACGCACCTCTTCCAGGTCTGGTGGAAGACTGGTTCCCGCTTCAGCACGACGAACGACCTCGATAATACGGCCATGGAACAGCTATCGTCAGCCACTCCTCGTTCCGCATCCCGCACCTGCCGAATCTGCCGTCAGCCAGCTCTCCCACTGACTCACCTGCCCGCTCTCCTCCGTCTCCTCAAACGTCTCCACCGGGGTAGGGCTCGGATTACACGCCTTGATCCACATGTTGAGGAGCTCGTCGTCGAACCCGCCGTCCGCCATCGCGATGTCTATGCGCAGGAGGTACGGCTCGTCGAGCTTGGAGATGAGGTGCAGCAGGCCCGTGAGGATGGCGGGGTCGGTGGTGCGCGGGGCGGGGCGGACTGCACGGTGGAGTGTGAACATGATGTCTAGGAGGGGCGGGATGGACGTGTGCAGGTCCGAGGAGGGGTAGGGCGGGAATTCGGTGGCGGCGGGAAACTGGCTCGGCTGGGGTCAGCTGTGGGGTGGCGTGCTCACGGTCGCCATCGCGGGGGCAGAGATGGGGAGGAGGACAGGCTCGGGTTGGAGAGTTGAAGTCATGATTGAGAATGGAGGATGGTGCGGAGAGTGGAAGATGGCGATGGGGAAGATGACTTATCCCGAGAGTGCCAAGCGACCGCTTGGAAGCGCCGTGGCTTGGCTTCGGCGCGGGGCGAAGCCGTGGGGCGAAGGCGCACGGCAGGGACAGCGAGTCTGGACTGCACACTGGCGTGCGGATCTCGGCCCTGCACCTGCGGATCAGTGCTTACACCTGCAGACGAAAGCTTTGTCATGCTGCCATGCCGATCACCTCGCTGCGGTTGAGTCATCCTCCTCGCTCCTCGCTCCCGACCAGCTGCCAGCCGGCTACCGCACGCCGCCGAGATCTGAGCGCGGTGTTGCTCGCCGCGGAATGATAAGGGTTAGCCGTGGTTGAGTGTACAGTGACGCGTGAGAGGTGGAGAGGTGGAATCAGCCTCCGTCGGAATGTGGCGTGTGCTGTACGTGCTGTGCGGCAGTGCGGCCGTGGAGCGGCGGCGGCGGGCGATTTACGCCTAACATCTATCGTGATCATGCACGTCAGCTGGTCGCCAAGACAACATGTGATCAAACTCTAGCACCGCTCCATGCTGATATTTACAAGTGGACTGACAGGCAGGCGCTCCTCACTTCCTCAACTCACCATGCGCGCCCAAACACTCAACGCCGCAGCACTCGCCACCATCCTCGCCCTCGCCATCGCCTGCATGACCGTCGACGGGCTGGCGCTCGAACACGAGCGCACGCGATACTACGAGCCCCGGCTGACCCTCATCGCCCTGGTGCTCTGCGACGGGCTGATCCTCATCGCCTTCCTCGGCGCGGGGATACACTTCGCCCTCTGGCGGGAGTGGGTCAGCGCCGCGGTCGAGGCGGGCCTCCTCCTCTTCCTCGGGGCGGTGAACGTGGCCCTCATCGCGCCCGTCGTGATCTGGGAGCGGGGGGAGGGCATCGCCATCGCGGCCATCGTGTTGGCCGTCGTTAAGGGTGTCTCTGTGAGTATGGGCTGGCGCCGCTGACCCCAGATGCTGGCCCTCGGGGCCACTGTTGTCGTTCGGACGGCGCGGGAGAAGTGGTCGTGGACCGAGAAGTTCGGGACGCCGCGGCCACCAGTGCCGGAGATGGGCGGGCTCGTGCGGCGCGACTCCAAGTGGTTTGTGGAGCCTAGGATAGTTTAGCTCTGCAGGTTGATGCATCGCGTGGTCGTTACGGGCGGGTTGAGGCGATGCATGCGATGCACACCTGCAGCGGAAGATGCGCAGCGAGGTACCGAATCCTCATTACCCACACCTGGCATCCGACCGAGTCAGAGCCCATCATCTCGCTCCACAAGCTACAAGTGACAGGTCTGCAGGCATGTATGTAGATATCAAGGCGATCCACTCTTCGTACCTCCGAGCCTTCGACGGCGCGATGGTATTGCAGCTTTGCAGGTTGCTTTGCAGGTTGCTGAAGGATCGTGGAGGGTGTTGCAACGCGTGGTTGCAGGGGCCGTGCCTGGATGACGTCAATCCTGCTTGGCCAACGCTCGCTCTTGTTTTGACTTCCTCTGCCTCACCGCGTCGTTCTCGGTTGCCCTCCCGACAACAAGCTGCGCGCTGCGGGTCCTGCGGTGTGCCGGTGCGCAGCTCCGGAGTGAGGCCGGAGGATGAAGGACAAGCCCAAGCACAAGGAAAGAGAGAGACAGGGCTCGATTGAGTACCGTAAATGACGGAGGTTAGGTAGTGCAGGGCTCTGAGCCTAACGGGACTCGCAAAGGGAGCCGGCGACCGCAGACGTAGTGCAGTAGCCGACACGGCTGCACGGCTGGCAGCTGGCATTAGCCTGCCTAGCTGCCTACAGCTGCCCGATCGAGCTGATCGACCGGCTGGAAGCGAGGTATCCGAGGTGTATTGGGCGCGTCGCCGTCTCCGTCCGGTTGTGGCCATCCTCCGCCTGTCAGTCGTCAGGTCCGTCACCACCCCTGGGTGTCTCACACACGGAGACACACTACACTACCGTGTGCATCACTCTCCATCACTACTCTTTGCATACTCTTTGTCTTCGATCCATCACTATCCATCACTCCATCACTCAAAGCGAGCGCACTCACATTGTTACCCTCACCACCGCCCATCACCCCGCCCCTTGATCGTCTCCTGTCTTACCCACCGACCATCTTCACCGTGTCGCCCACTTCTCCAACCAACCACCTCCAACGACGTGCCGCAGCCCGACTAGCACCGCCATCTCCAGCCCCACTGTCCAAGTCTACCCCTCCAATCGTCCTCCCCAGACCACTACCACCCGTAGAGGCGATGCGCGCCGGCGGAGGCCTGTACGCGCTTGCGCTCCTGCTCGCGTCCATCAGCCTCTTCTTCAACGCCGCCATCGTGGGCAAGTGGTATGACCGAGGTGCGTCCTCCTCAAAGCACGGCTGACACGCAGTGGGACACGTCTTCATCAACAGCCGGCTGTGGGCGTGCGTCAGCCTCGTCGAGGCGTGGAACGCGCTCGCCGTCGCGTACTTTCTGTGAGTGCGTCAGCGGCGCCGATCCTAACCCCAGGTTCGCGGCCCGTTTCCGCCGCACCGCGCAGATCGATGTCGTGGCGCTCGGCCTCCTCTGCGTGCTGGGGTTCAGCGCCGCGTCCGCGTCTACCGCAGCCGGGTACCTCGAGCTCGCCCAGTGCGCGGGGTACAACCGGCGGTGCGCGATGGCGACGGTGGGCTGCGTGCTCAACTGGATCTCAGCCACCTACGTGAGTCTTCCCGTGCCGCGTGCCGGCGGGCCTGACACCAGATCTTTATCCTCCTCGCCCTCAAGGTGCGCCACGCCGTGTCTTGGTCCGAAGAGGGCGCCTTGTCCCCGGCTGAGACAGGTACGGCGCTTCTCTCTGCCACACCACAGCCAGAGAGCCCACGAGCCGAGAGGAAGCAGCCCGAGATGATGGTGTAGGCCCAGGGCGCCGAGGGGCTCATCGACTCCACAGAGAGTGCTCGCGTACACGACGCAGATCGCAGCACAGTGTAACATGCGGCTTGTCATAGCTTGTTCAACATGTATCATGGTAGTTTCGACCAGAGCTCATCAAGGAGTGTGGTGGTGGTCAATAGCATCTTGCCTCTCCTCCATAAACACCCTGGAACTCAGTCGCGAACCTCGGTGGAGCTTGGCTTGAGTAATGGAGTACCTTGTACAATGCAACAATGACACGTCATGAAATTGCCACGTGGCGTTATCAGTCTATGTGGATGCCCAGCCAGGCCAGGTCAGAAGCGCTTGTGGGCCGGCGATCAGTCTAGGCGAGGCAACCGCCCCTCCCTCCGTGACGCCTCGTTGCTCACTCACTCCATCCACTCCCATCTCATCCATCTTCCGCTCCATCACAAACACAATCTTCTCTCACAGCATACCTATCCTCATCCCGATCACATCCCCGTCTTGTCTCTAGTCCCTCCTCGCACTATCGCCTCTCCTCGTAGAGGTTGACGGGCTCGTCCGACCCGCTTGCGAGGTCGACCCCACCCCACTCCCGCCCGCCCGAAACACCGCCCCGCTCGGACCCCATGTACCAGTCCTCCACGCCGTACGGTCAAAATCCGTACCGCGGCGCCCCCGTGGCCGGCCCCATGAGTCCGCCCTACAACGGCGCCGTGCCGGCTGGCTACAACCCCGCCATGCAGTTCCAGCAGCAGCCGCAGCGGTTCACCTCCCCGCCGCAGCAGGCCCCGGCCGGCGGCTTCCGCCAGCCACACATGCCCCAGCAGCAGTATCCGCAGCAGTACGCGGCGCAGGGGTATCCACAGCAGCGCGGCGACACGGGGCGGCCCCACAAGGGCACGCTGCCGCCGGGCCAGATGGTGCGCGTCGGCCAGAACGCCGTGCGCGTGGAGCGCTACCTCTCCGAAGGAGGGTACGCGCATGTGTACCTCACGAGCTCGGAGAAGCCGGTGTACCCTCCCAAACGAAGCAGCGCCAAGGGGCGATGGGGCGAGAAGGGGTACACAACGCACTGCCTCAAGCGGATAGCATTCGAGGACGAAAGCGTCTGGCGGGACGTCAGCCGCGAGATCGAGGTCATGGTGAGCTCGCAATCGGCCTTGAGCGCAGCTGACAGCAGAAAGCGCTCCCTCCAAGTCCACACCTCATCCAGTACCTTGACTCATCGCACCACCGGCTACCCAACGGGACGTATGAGGTCTTCATCCTCATGGAGTTTTGTTCAGGTGCGTGCGCTGGCACGGAATGCGGCTGCGTGGCAGGGACGCTAACTCCAGGCGGTGGCATTATCGACCTCCTCAACAAGCGCCTGCGTGACCGTTTGAAGGAGATCGAGATTCTCAACATCTTCACGGACGTGTGCGAGGCTGTCGCTGCCATGCATGCGATGAGTAGGCCGCTCCTGCACCGCGACCTCAAGGTGCGTTGTCCGACGTGACACGACTGACGGCCCAGATCGAGAACGTCCTGTCACATCCTAACGGCATGCCACCCACGCCCCAGCGGCCCACACCCTTAGTCTTCAAGCTGTGCGACTTCGGCTCGACGACGTTCCCTGCCACGCACCCGCCGCAGACGAAGGCCGAGGCGGACGCGCTCGCGCAGGACCTGAACAAGCACACCACGTTGCAGTACCGCAGTCCAGAGATGGTCGAGCCGATGCTGGGCTGGGCTGTCGGTCTTCCAAGCGGTGCGTCGGTCTCTTAAGCATTACTGACTGCAGACGTCTGGGCTCTCGGTGTTCTTCTGTACAAGCTGTGCTACTACACCACTCCATTCGAGGAGCACGGAACGCTTGCGATCGTCAACGCAAAGTACACGTTCCCGCAGTATCCGGTGTACTCGCCTCGGCTGCAGCATCTGATCGGTGAGTGGCGCGCGCATCGGCCGAAGATACTCCCTGACATTCAGCATCCATGCTCGTTGAGCACCCGTCGCGGCGCCCCACAGTCTTCGAGGTGTTGAGGGTGGTCCACGAAATGAGCGGAACGCGGCCCGAGATCGACTACGTGGGTGTATTGTTATTGCCAGAGCTGACGAAAGCCAATGCCCAACCGTCAGTTACCCGCGACCCTTCCCTCTTCGCCGAAGAAGGCCAAGTCGCCGACGAATGTTCTCGACTTCACTGCCGGCGGCGCGCAGACCCCTTCCCCCGTGTCGCAGCCGCCACTGGCTTCTACAGTCCAGCCACAGCGGCGTGGGCGCCCAACACGTCCCGAGTCGATGAAGGCTGCCGCTGCCGCCCCGCCCCCGCCTCAGTTGCCGACCCAGCACGTTCCCAGGATGCCTGTGCCAGCATCAACCACGGGACCGACGAAGCCGACCAAGATGCAGGTCACGGGCGAGCGGGAGGGGCCGGCTCAGGGAGCCAGATTGCAGCACTCGGTGTCGCTCTCCCGGCGGACCGTCAGCGGGACAAAGCCACCCAAGCCAGTTCTCGCGAGATTGCAGGGCTCAGCCTTCGACGGCAGCGGTGCGGCCCCCTCGCCCCAGTCGAGCACGAGGCAGAGCAGCGTCGACGCGTTTGGCATGTCCAAGAACCAGCCTACGCCGTCGCCCGGTGGCTTTGGAGATTCGTTCGGTGCACCAGCTCCTCCTCCAAAGGACGCGCCCAAGGACGCCGCGAAGCGCACGGGCTCAAGCGACGCGTTTGGAATGTCGACCACCGGCGACGCCTTTGGCATGCCGGCCAGGTTTACGGGCCAGAAGGTCACGTCCCCCACTGGCTTTGGCGACTCGTTCGCGACCAGCTTCTCGTCTGCAGGCCCTCCTCCGCCTACCCTCCCGAAGCAGGCGAAGCCGACGAGAGGCTTCACCGACTCGTTCTCCGCGTCGCCACCGACATCGGCCAAGGTGACGCCCTCGGCGACCAAGGTGTCTCCAGCTTCGACCAAGCCGTCACCTGGCTCCCCCAAGGTCACACCGCCGTCTCCGCAGAAGAGCGGCCACTCTTTGCGCCCCACATCGTCATCCAGCGCGCTGCGGCGTTCGCAAGAGGAGACGAGTCCGTCTGGCGATATGTCGTTCGAGCAGAGATTCCCTTCGCTCGAGGAGATTACGGGCGAGGAGGCCCAGTCGAAGCCGGCCAAGTCCCCCTCCCCGCCGGCACAGCTGGCCTCGAGGCAGCGTCATTCCATCAGCATTGCCAACCTCACTGGCGGCAACATGTCGAAGGGCAACCGACTCTCAGTCCATGGGCATGGGCAGATCCCGCACCCGCGGTCGACGCACGTCACGGGCACTGCGTTCAAGAAGGAGAAGGAAGAGTCGCTCAAGCCTCCGACAACGAACATCGACTCTTCGTCGCCCACGGCCGACTACCTGAGCCTTCTCGACGACGAAGTGGAGAAGGACGCACACAGGCCAACCGAAGACCTCTTCGGCGGCAATGACGAGTCGCTGTCAGTGGCGTTGGCTCCCTTACAGCCAACCCTTTCCAACAGATCGTCGGGCTCGCGATTCGGCGTCTCGCCACAGTCAACGCAGACTCAGGCGCGTGCTCCTCCCCCGACACTTCCCAAGCCGCAGTCCACGCCGAACAAGCCCCTGGGTGCTGCCCAGCGAGCCACGCTCCCCGACATGTCGGCACAGCGGCCCACGACCAACTTCAACTCGGCTAACTGGTCGCCGCTCCAGTCGATGAAGAAGACGACGCCGCCCGAGACCGACTCGAGTGATGAGGAGATGGTGCCCGAGAGCGCCGAGGCAACGTTCCGCCGCCCCGTCTCGCCGGTGAAGTCCGACTCTCGCCCACCGCACCCGCCGTCACCGGGCATTGCAAACCGCGTCGCTGCGTACCAGCAGCAGGCAACGACCGGCCCGTCCACCTCGCCACCCAAGCCCGGGTACGGGACGTGGAGTGGGCGAGGCTCGGCGCGGATGACACGGCCGCAGAGCATGTTTGACACGTCGCGCTCCAACTCGCCAGGCAAGCTGTCGCCACCGCTCGTGTCTGTCCGCTCCGGCTCGCCCTCCTCGATCGGCAGCGGGCGTAATACGCCTGTGGGTCACGGTCGGCGCAGCTCGATCAACGACATTGTCAGCCGGTACGAGGCACTCAGCACGAGCCCGAAGGAGGGCTTCCCGAGTGCGAACGGGAACGGGCGTGCGAGCCGTCCCCCGGTCATAGCTAGCAAGCCGCCCGGCCTGGGGCAGCGCAAGCCATCGGGCCCGCGTGTCCCGCGCGCTGCGCCCCCTACGCAGCCGAAGCCTGCGAGCCTGAGAGAGGCGAGCGGGACCAGTGCCGAGAGCGAACGGCCGAAGGAGCCCAAGGCCGAAGAGAACCAAGGGCAGGAGAACGCGCCGCCACTTGGGCGTGCGATCTCCAAGCCAGAGATAGCGTCCAAACCGCCCGCGTTCAAGCCCAAGAGAGCTGAGACGCTTCCAGCCGCGCAGGGCTCGCCAGGCTCCAGCCGTTCAAACAGCCCAGAGAAACAACAGCCCGTCAACCTCCTCATCCAGCGGTGGAACAAGGGCGAGCTCAAGCATAGATAGAGCATCGTTGCATTATACATTGCGTGTGTAGTAATTGCATGTCACGTTTGGTTGCAAGTCACAAAGAGGGGGTGATCTCTCCGGGCCGACTCCACTTCCGCTGACGGCCAGGAAGCACCCAGCCCGCAGCCGCTACCCGAGCTAGCGGCAGCCTGAGCTTCTCTTTGTGCCTCCTGATGCACGGGGCAGCTAAAAAACGCGCTGGCGGCTCTGATCCGGAGATCCGGCGGGCTTTGCGCGATCTGGTAGGAGGGACATGGTTGGCGGATAACGGATGCGGATAGGGGAGGACCAAGGGGAAGTTGGCGTGCCCACAAGCCGGATATAGCCTCCTATCGCCACCCGCCGGCCGTATCGCGCTCGGTGTCACCAGCGCCGGAGGCCGGGGGGCCGAGCGTGCATGACTTTGGATCTGCGACGCACTCGAAGCCGCCCCGCGCGTCCCAACGCACGGGGAGCGACGTGGACATGCAAGCGTGCAACGATGCGGATCTCGTCCAGATCTGCAACCGACGCGAAACGAGGCACACCCATCCATTCAGTGAGCCAAGACCATGACGCACGACTGCGGGCTCCGGGCGGAGCATCGACGTGGCCCCACACCACCCGCACCACCCTCACCCTGTGGCATGCTCGGCACGCTCCGAACATCCCCGCCCTCTCCGCTCCCGCCCTCAAGCAACCACCCCACTCTGCGGAACTAGCAAACGCGACAGCCGCAAGCGCGTGGCGCGCGCTTGCACCACTAGCCGCCCGCCTGGCCGCCACCAGGTGTGGTCCGGGGTGCGGGGTATATACAGGCTCGGACGCGTGGATATCTCCCATCTTTCTCCATCTCTCTACACTCCACCATGGCTCCCGTCGCGACCCCCTCCCCCTCTGATGGCAAGGCGCACCTCTCGAGCGCGGACATCATGTCCCTCGAGTCCGAGTACTCTGCGTACGTCGTCTG
>JAMALN010000789.1:0-18229 GCA_023630115.1 Cutaneotrichosporon sp. PK4640 | reverse complement strand
AAATACGGCAGATGCCCGGTGGGGATGCCTGTGATTGGATAAGGGTGGGGGTGGGTAGGTGAAAAAGGGGAAAGGGTAGGGGATGTAGGGTTGGGTTGGGTGGGCGAGGCGGAGGGGAGGGTTCCTTGTTTGGGTTGGACCGGGTACGGGGTGGTACGGTACGGTCGGCTACGTCAACCAAGGGGTACGGGTGTACGGGAGATGTAGTGCTTTGCGCTCGCGCACAGGTGTGTAGAGTGTGGAATATAGAGAGGTTGTAGAGAGGACTAAAGGGTTGGGTGTAGGAGGGGTGTGCTTTACGTGCGAGGTCGGATGCACGGACTGCCTTGCACAACGAACTAAGGGGAGGAGAGGAGAGGGAGAGAGAGAGAGAGAGGGGGAGAGGATAAGGGGGGGAAGGTGGGCGAAAGTGGTGGTCTGAAAGAAGTTGAGAGGAGAGAGGAAGGAAGCAAGGTGGGACGGGGGGTCGAGCGTTGTTGGTCTTATGGCAGGTGGGCACGGGGTCTCTGATGGGTGAGATGGTGGCTGAGTCTATCCCATTTGCATCACTCCTGAGGTGTTTGAGTGGTCCATCACTCGTATCCCATTACCACCGCGGACCGCGGGGGGGAGAAGTGGGGGGGGGGGGTGAGAGACGGGGTCCTACATCACCCAACCCGCTACCACCAACGGACGACGGGTCTCTGTCCAGCACTAATGCGCGGCCGGTTCATGGTCTGGATCGTCATTGGTCCAAGGCACCAGCCCACCCAAGCGCGCAGCGGATGACACTCACCCCATACCCCCTCTCAAACCGCACACACCCCAACCCCAACGGCCAACGGAGGCTGGTCGACTGCTCCCACCTGCTGCTTGCTGCCTGCCCATTCCACCACCCATCACCCATCCCAGAGCGAGAGGAGTGAGTGTTAGGGTCTCAACTCCAACAGAAGCGTACACGGGGCAATGGCCAAGGATTGCGAAGAATGCAGGGTCTGATGCGAGGCTGACGACACTGGTGGATGGTGGATGTTCCTCTCCGTTCCCCTGTTGCGCCCACCTTGGCCTCGCCCCTCTGCCCTCTGGCCTCGCGTCGGATCCTTGAGTGGATGGCCGTGAGCGCCCGCGGGCAGTTTGAACCTCGGACCTCATACCCCGCTCAGCCATTCCCCTGGTTCCGTCTGCGGCCGACCGAGTGGCGCACGAGCAAGCTCTTTGGATGATCAGGGTCAAACATTCAACTCGGTGCCTGATAGTCCGAAAAGTTTGAGTGAGACCAAGACTGAGAGTGCGTGGGCAAAGGCATCAGACCAGAGTGAGACGACGACCTCATGCCATCTCATCCAGAGTGGGGGGGGGGGGGGGGGAAAGAGATAGGGTCAGCATCAGAGGAGAGGATGGTAGTTGCTACATGCCAGGTGACGTGTCCCAATCAAGGCATTTGACACTCGCAATGGGTTGGTCGGGTTAGAGACAATTAGGATACATGGACGTCATCCCCCTAGGCCTCTCCCTCTCCTCTTCTGCCTCCCGTCTGCTTTGCTGCCTGCGAGGGTGACTCAGGAAACGGATGACCATCCCAAAGCATGCCTGCAAGCCACTCGTGCGCGCACACGACTACGACTGACATTTGGGTGCGTTGTAAGCACGGGCTCTCGACGTCGTCTGCACAGGCTCTGCACATCTGCTGCATCTTGTCAATTGTAGGGTTCTTGCACTCTTCCCTCTCGGCCCTCCTCCAAGGGGCAATCTGCGTCCGCACCAGAAATGCCTGTGCCAACCGCCCACCAGCCGCCCATCAGCCCCCTGCTCGTGCGCTACGTGCGCTACATCCACTGCCCAACATGCCCCTGGCGATTCGATGCACATCCTGGCAAACTCCCGACACCCAGACCACCCATCCACCATCACGGATGCAGCCGTGCCTCATGCCGCGCAGCGCGCCCCAGGCGTCATCGCTAAAACCCGCGGCGGAAGCTTGTGCCAAAGCGAGGGGGGGCCAGCGCACTCGTCCAGCACGCCAGCACTCGCGTTCCTAGATGGGCACCGTGACGGCAGCCAGTCATAATCCGCCTGGAATGCCGAGCGCCCCGTGATGTGCTTCCCCTGGCCCGAGCCGAGCCTGCCGACGCCTCCCTTTTTCTGTGCCTCGCGCCTCTGCTCGCATGCCGCGTGCGTCCATCGACACCGGAGCTCGCGCAAAAAAGTCTTTCATTCACAGGCACTCGTACTGGCTGGGGATGAGGGGCTACCGTGGGGCGCAACACGTATGGCACGCGCGGACGTGCCCACCCCGATGCTGGAGCTTGCAGACCGAGTGGGGGTGGACCTGGGCGCTGAGAAACGAGAGGCGGCAGCCCGACCGGTCCGAACTCAACTAGCCTGTGACTACCGTCGGGAACCGTTGGGAATAGGGCAAGTCCGGGCGCTCGGGGACCTAGCTCGAGGGCCATCACTGGCACCGGAGCTGGTCGCTACTGCTGGGCGCACCGATGCTTCTTGGCTCGGTTGGCTGCCGTGCGACGTGCTTCGCCTCTGTTCTGTCAGACGAAACGTGTGTGCGCTCAGAGATGCATCTGGTCCAAGTGGAGCTCTTCGGGCTCTCCGACGGGCGAAGTGTGTAGCACTGCTCGCCGCTGACAAAGTCTTACGGGCGACGTCTGTCTGCGTGGGTGCGGAAACGACCACGGCCGTGCAAGTGAGCGACCTCCACCTCGGCCCAGTGCATGAGCGGACGGGGGCGATTGTAGCTCCGCACATCGGCCTCTAAACGACACGGAGCAACGACGAGGGCACAAAATTCAGGAACATCAGGAAGTAGTGGCCTCGGCCGAGAGCCGAGAGCAGGAACGTCCCAGCAGGAACGTCCCACTGCACCCTGGCTGTGGGTTTCATGATCCCTGACACGGTACATGAGAGAGGGGGGGGGAACTGATAACGACCATCACTCACTCACGCCGTCCATGGACCCTGAATCTCATCCGATGCGATACTGTCCAAGTAATACAAGCCAACAACGACGACGCCGCGCAGAACAAAACATGCCAACCTAGCAGCGGCGACGTCGGCGCTCGCTCAGCTCCGACCTCGCTCAGCTCCGACAACACAGCGTGGAGCAGCCTGCCGAGCTCGGCCATGTCATCTTTGTGTGTTGCTACAACGAAAAGGCTGCTCGCTTCCTAATCGCCGCGTCGACGCCGTCCTCCCGTATAGAGTTCTAGCGATCAGACCGTGCACATACGCCTGCCGAGGCGCCAAAATGGCTGATGAGATTCGCTGAATGGTCTGCCGATCCACGTCCCTGGCCACTGTCTCGGCACTTTCCCACCCATCCATGCACCCCATGCCATGGTTGTCCGGATCCGGAGATCTCGCTCTCCAAGGCTCGGGCTCGCTAGCGGGCAGAGACGACGCCCCCCGTCATCCCCGAGTCGGAGCGCCCCCGCCGCTCGCAGATCCTACCATGCCCAGCTGTGCAAGGATCGACAGCAGTCATGTGTGCTTGTTCCTGCCCCTGGCACGTCCTGGCGTGCATGGAAGGACAGGCCAAGCCCATCTCCCACACGACCACCTGATGCCCCACACGACTGCCCCGCTTGGCGGCTAGGGAGGGCTTGGCTGCCAAGCGAGGTGGAGGGATCTGGCAGCGGGCGGCTGGCAGCTTGGCAGCGGCCTCTGCCCCCACCAGTTGCGGGGCTCGTCGGGTGGGGGCGGGGTCGTGTGGGGGTGCCTCTGCCCACCGTCCGCTGTGCACGGAACTTGACAACTGGCAACGGGGGGTGTTGCGGATTGTGCTCGGCGCGGCACGGCACGCCGCTACGCCAAGCGCTCAAGCTGCCTAGGCTGACAATAATGCATCCGTGGTTTCGTGCTCAAACGCGCACCGATTTCCAAGGCGGACCACGAGCCGGGGATCCAGCAGTTTGTCACCGCCCACTTGAGGCAAGGCAGGTTGTTCAGGGTCTCCGGGTGGCGGCAAGGTAAGATACCTGGCATGGCTTGCTGCTGCCTGAGCCATTCAGTCCTTGAACCCCAGTCAAGTCGCCAATCTCGCCCCGGCGATTGGGCGCTGCGGTGGAGCGGTGGGCTCGGCGTTGAGCTTCCCAAGAGGTCATTCCCATCGCGTCAGGTTGCGGCCGCCGAGGACACTCTGCAAGCTCGGCGACGGGTGTGCCCGAGACAGAAGAGCGCCGGGTCAACCATCCAGCCCACGACAGCAGCCAGCTTTCTTGTTTGGGCCACAATCAGTGCGAGAACATGCACGTGGCGACATTGCAGCGGGATGGCATTACGAGTATTACGGCAGCCGACCTTCGCGTTCCCGGGCATGCTCCCGGCCGTCGCACTCCGCGCCAACATCCACATACGTCACCCCATTCTCCTGTCTGACGGCGACGCGCCCGCCTGACCGCTGGCCCGCGGACTCAGAGAACTGATCGGCAACAGGCACGGTTCCCTGGCCCGTGCCTCTGCTCCGCGTACGAGCCACTAACTCCGGCGCTATCAGTAGTATGTATCTCGGCCCCCCGACTCTCGGCCTCGGAGCCTCGGACTGCTGACGTCGAGCACACGCGGACTTCGCCACCGAGCACCACCGAGGCCGAGCGCCGGGCTCCACTTGCTGGCCCTCGATTCGCCACCGGCCCCGCCCCGCAGCAGACTAGTCTCAGCCATCCATCAGCTGACTGTCGAGTACAGGGCAGCGGTCCCGTTTCAATGTGGCTGGCAATGGTCAGCTGGTCGTGGGTGAGGGGTTTGTCACGGCCAGGGTTCATAGGAACGAGCCGCGGCTCTCGTCGTCATGGTGCCGATACAATCGCAATCGCAATCACATATCGGAGCATCGCTGATATGATAGTGGCACTTGCCCACCCCGTCCTGCACTTGCACTCGCATCCATCTTCTCTTCATTCGTGTCTGCATGCTGAGCGCGCAAATCTTCGCACTGATCGTGGCCGGTGGCGAGAGCTACGAGTGCTCTGGTTGGGTCAGACGCAGAGCACGTCTTGCGTCACCGCCCAGGGGATGGTGAGTGGATTGCGACAAGCGGGGGCGGTTTGGCTCCGCCTCGGAGCGGCGTTATGCGGACCGGCGAGGTTGGCACGAAGCGATAGCTGATAGCAGCACTGGCGACTACAGATTGCTGGTCCAGTCGAGGCGAGGTCTAGCCGAGTTGCTTGGCACACTCGATGGCGAGCACTCGTTCTGCAGCCGCGAAGGGCGCGACGGGCCGCCGAGGTGGGAAGCACGCTGATCAAGTGGCTGTCGTGGCCCCGCTGATCTGCACAATCGACTGCCCCTGCTCATCCATTCGCGGTGCATCCGGGGTGCTCTTTGTCAGCGAGGTCGACGCTGTCTGGACATCGGGGGGCGCACGATCGGCACCTCGGATCACAACGGCACACACACACACACGACGATCAACGCCCGGGCGATGCCTTCCACCCCACGCTGATCTCCGTTCTGGAACAAGTCTGGCGATCTGGCGGGGGCGCATCTCCGAGGGCGCATCTCCACCGTGAGAGCTACAGACGTTGGACGGCGCCAGACGGAGGCGGTGCGACAAGGCGTACGGGGCACCCACACGGCGCCATGCTTCTCAGGCCGACACTACTCTTCGTGCAGATTCCTATCCATCCGCCCTAGCGCCTCGGCGCCAGCAGGCATGGCGCTGTCGCCTCGGCCGCTCGTGCACTGCCCCATCTCTGTTCGCCGCGGTCGTGAGACATCGGCATCTTGCTGACATGCCAACATGCCTCAGGAGCGTCGATCCCCTCCGTGCGCCATCCCCTGCCGCCCTGCCCCCTGCCCAACCCTCGGACTAACCGCACAGACCTCGTCTGGCTGACGAACACACGACCCACTGGGCACATCGGGACGTCTCGGCGTCTATTCGCCGACTCGCCGACCGCCCGGCCCGCGGACACCTCCTGTGCCCCTGTGCACGGACCCCGGACCGCGAGATCCGGTGTATGAGGGGTCAGAGAACAAGCACCGCAAGGCGTCCCTCGCTCCTGTCGCTCCTGTCTCCTCCTGCACCTCACCATTGTCCTCGCCTTGTCTCGAGATTCGAAATCCGCCCCCGACGTGATTCGCGGGCACGGGCTTGGCCGATCCGCCACCAGTTCAGCAGACGCGATCCTCCGGCTGCGCCTCGCGTCGTGTGGGCGGCTTGCGAGGTGCGCCCAGTCACAAGTCTGCCAAGCGAGCGCGCCCGCGGCTACCTCCGGACGCCATCGCGCCACAGCGCCTCGTTCCTCCCCCACGCCCTCCTATCTCCCCCCGCCCCCTTCCCACTCACCGTCCATACCGCGTCGGCGATGCGGCAATGCGCGGGGTATCGCCCGCTTCCCCGCGATACCCGGCTGGCCCCGTGGGCCGGCTATCCCCGCCAAGGCCTATCGTCTGTCGTATCTCGAGATCTGCATTTCGAATGCAGCTCCTTGTTCTCTCCACGTCCCCCTCTATCCCCACGCCCTCCAGTGCGAGGCCCCTCTCCCCGCCATTGACGCCCCAGGCCCCATTCTGTCGCCTGAACTCGTGCCCCCCTCTTCCCCCCTCCAGCCAACTAGCGGCGTCCGTGTACCCCGTGGCCCATGTGTTGCCTCGGGTGACGCGGAGTGCATTCCGGGGTCTTCCCTGTCCTTGGCAGAGCCCCGCGCCTGTGCGTCGGCCCCGCCGTCGCTCCGATTCACCGACCAAGGTGCCCCGAGGGACGAGTAACGAGTCGCAACGCGCGAGATCCGATACGATGCCATCCCAGCTCACTGCTGACCCATCCCACGTCTCGTTGCATGGGTATCCTGTCTCTGCGCATGCCTCCCAGCTCCTCGGTCCGTTGGTCCACACTTCTGACACAGCACCGTCCGCGTCACTCACGTCACGTCCACTCGCACCGACGACCCCCTGCGCCGACCCTTCTCAGCGCAGCCCTTCTGACACGGCGCAGCCCTTCTGTGCTGCCCCGCGTGCCGCAGGCCCATTCGCCGGCGCTGGGGGCGCGGTGCACTGCCGACCTGTGGCTCGGTGCACAGTGTCTAGCTTGGCGCCGAGTCAAGACGTCTCGCGGCCCGTGTCCGCCCCATGGAGCCCGCGGCCCCAGGCAATTCTTGCCCTGCACCAGCTTCCACTGGCGGACCCCGCTCGGGCGGGTGCGAGAGGACGAGCTGTGGCCTCCTGCCTGTTCATCCTGGTCATGGATGTGCCAAGTGTGGATGTGCCAGGCGTGGACTGCAGCGCGTGGTTAGGTGCAGAGGTGTTGGCCGGCCTCGGGATCCTCTCCAGCGGTTGGCGGGACGTCAGAGTGTTTCCTCTCACTGTCGGCCGATGAAAGGCTGGGCCAAGTCGGGACGAGGGGTGTGAGGTCTAGCGGGAGACGGAAGGCAGGCGGCTGTGGGATCAGGGGAGGCGGCTTGCTCGTCCTCCGCCAGTCCGTCGCCGCTTGGCGTGGGTGCAGAGCCTGTCGAATGGTTGGTGGAGGGCTCCGTCTCTATTTGCCGTGAGAGCAAGAGAACGCCGCGCCGAGGTGGCTTCTGAACTGAGTATGCAGCAGCAGTCTCGAAGAGGAGCCCAGTAAAACGAGACTCCCGCGTCTAGGTCCCACCCATGGCCTGCCCTCTGTCACTCCAACGCTGGCCGTGGAGACGTGGCGTGGCCGGGATAAGGGCGCAACTGAAGTGGCATCCCGGACGTAGACGTCCGCCTCGAGTGTATTGCGCCGGCCGGAGCGTGCGAAGCGGTGATCACCCGTCCGGGGTGCCCAGCAGTCCTGTGGGCATCGTAGAGCGGGTCGGAACTGACTACCGCTCTGCTGCTCAGAGGCTTCAGTCGAGCTCCGGACGTCCGTGGCGCTTCACTGTGCCTATCTGTCCGTCGCCTTCGGCACCGCCCCAGCCCCCCCCCACTGCGGCCCTGCACCTCTCCCACTGCAAGACGCGCAGCGGCTGCGAATTCGCAAGAGTACCGGCCGCGGAGGTACGTCTGGCGTTGCTGGTGCAGCGAGCACTGGGTGGACCAGCGCCCGAACGAACCGCCCTGCTGGGGACCCGAGCCCGGCGGCGCCGAGCACGAGGCTACGCCATCGGACAGGATGGTGAGAGGACGATGCAGCCGATGCAGGCGCAGAACAGAGCGGCAAGTCTCGGATGCGGGAGAACCGGATACTGCCACGTTCAGAAGCGGAGCAGCAGCGCGGACAAGTACGAGAGTGGCAGCCGAGGAGTGCCTTTGCTCTGACCTGGAGCGCGTGCACAGTTAACCACAGGGTGACACCCAGCTGGCATTCCTCCCAGAAACGTCAGGTCGGCGGGCATGGCTCCACCGCGGCCAAGGCTAGGCAGGATGTACGCTGGCCAGCAGGATGCCGGACATCGGCTGTCCGGCACCGTTGCCGTCACGCCCTCACGGGGCTGCTCGCTCGAGAGGACTCGCCCCGCTGGCCCCAGCAACGCGCGTAGCGGACCACGCACGGCCACTCTCGCCAGGCCAGCGAACCACCCCAGTACCGACGAGTCACTTCAGCAACCCTCCATCCACAACCTATTTGCACGCCCCTCCGCGCCTCAACACGCCCCCGTCTCCCTCTTGGCCCACTCCCTCCCCACAGCCATCTGCACCCTCCCAATCCCCGCCTGGCGTGACAGACTCCTTAACTCAGTTGGTAGAGTGTCAGATTCCAATGCGGAATACAGCTCGCCGAGAGCATCCTGCAGAGCTCAGGTATTTCGATTCGCTCGGGGCGAAAAGAGGCCGTCCGTTCAGGTTGGGCAGGGGTCGTACGCGCGCCGGCGCTTTTTGGGAGTGCTTTTGTCGAGGGAGCGCTGTGGAAAGGGTTGGGCGAGGTCGGCGGATGTTTGCGGGTGGGGTGGATGGCGGACGTGGAGGTGGGGGCGGGGTGTGAGGCAAGGTGGAATCGGCGGGCCTGTCTCGGCGATGGCGGCGAAGCAGTGCAGGGTGTATCCTGGGAAGCGACAGGGCATCGTGATGGACGACTAAACCGTCACCGCAAGGGGCTTTCACTCCCATGTTGGGCATAGGCCGGAGCGAGGCCGCCTCGACAGCTCCGTGTGCGTGCGGTTGCAGGAACACTCAGCAACTTTGCCACACCTCCCCTCACCGCCAGACCACTGCGCAGCGCCTGGCCATCCCGTTGTGCACGGGTACATAGATACTATGGGATACATTTGACAGTCACGCGCGCTCGTCGTCCAGGAACTTGAACATGCGCCACACACCAGCGGCCGCGACGAGCGTGAGGATGGCCTGCTGTCAGCTGTGGACTCGGTCGTCGACTTACGGCGAGCAGGAAGGTCCACACCAGCAGCGGGTCGTGCATGAGCGGGAGGAACGCGAGGATGAGGATCGCCGAGATGGCCTGCGTGAAGAGGAAGAGGGAGGTGACGATCGAGCGGAGGCCGGCTGTGCGCGGCTGTCAGCGTCGTGACACGAGTCCGCTTACGAGGGGACATGGTGAAGGCTAGCTCGAGAGCCGAGACGCAAGCTATGGCCTCACTCGCGCCCGTGAGGAGAGGGGCGGGGAGGATGAGCCATGCGCTCTGGCCGTCAGCGGCCGAAGGTGCTGGACCGAGCCACACCCACCAGAGGCGATACCCCGTCCTCGCAGGTCGTGGCGTCGAAGCCGCACGGTGATGTCAAGTAGACCTGCTCATTAGCTGGGCGGCGAAGACCAGGCAGCTTGAGACCCACCGCATACTGGAGCAGCGCGCACCACAGCATCCCCGCAGCGGCGAGGACGAATCCCGCAACGACACGGCGTGCGGGTCCATGGGGGATCTTCCGCTCCTCGAGTAGCGGGTACACGAACTTGTTCAGCAGCGGGATGGCGAGCACGATGGCAAACGGGTTGCTGGGGTAAGCCTTCTCCGTCTCCACTCACGCCTTCTCGAGGAAGTCGTTTGGCACGCCCTGTCGTCAGCTGTCACAACGTTGACCAGCTCACATTCGTGGTCATAGACCCCGCCATGCTCGTCATGATAGTGTTCAGGCCGCCATCGGCGATGTTATAGACCGCGAAGAAGAGGAACAGCTTGCACGCGAGCAGTGCTTGTTTCACGTCGCCGCCCTTCGGTTCCACAATGTGCCCGCCTTCGTCGTCGCTCGCGAGCTCGTATTCGACTGCTGTTGGCGGGTCACCCTTGGCGGCGCGGCGGACAAGGTCGTATGCGTCAAGCAGAGCAGCGGGAGACGGTGCCGGCTCTGGCGCCAGGTAGGGGTACACGAAGTACAGGAGGGGCGGCATGAGAAAGAAGATGACCCCGGGTATGAGGTAGGCGAGCCAGAAGCCGACGTACTGCCGTCAGTGACTGTGATCACAGTGCCTTATTCTACCTTCTCCGCGAACGTAGAGCCGACAGCGACGAATGCGCCGACGTTGATTGAGAGGTAGTACGCCGCCATGATCCTCTGCACGGTCGCTGGTGTCAGCTATGACAAACGGAGTGAGCTGAACTGAGCAGCACGCACATTCCCTCTCAACGACGACGCGCTCCCCATCCATGGTCGCGACATAGTCCTCATGGACGTACTGCTGCCCCATCAGCGGCGCGATGTTAGCCTTGATGAGGCCTGGAGTCAGCTCAAGGGTTTCGGAGCAGTCCTACCTGTCGCTCCGCCGAGCAGGACAACAGAGATGATGAAGGGGAGGAAGGCTGTCCCAGACGACAGCACGGAGGGGATAGCCGCTGGAGTCAGCCTGATGTCGGCATACAGCTCACCCCATACACAGAGCACGTGTGCCGCGCCAGACACAGCCGTACCCACAGCGATAGTCCGGAACTTGCCCCACCGCACGTCGGCGAGCGCGCCGCCCATCTGGCGTCAGCACGCCCCACCGCCCAACCTACGAGGGGGCTCGCGAACGCCATGACGGTGAACAGCGCGCTGACGGTGGCGCTTGCACGCAGGCCCATCCCCAGCGCACCGGGCGGCGTATCACTCCCGCGTGCCGGCGCGCCCGTGCTGCTCCCCGGTGGGAGGGGTCGCTGGACGAAGTTGGCGAACACGCCCGAGACGCCATAGTATGACGCGCGCTCCGCGAACTCGACCAGGGCTAGGAGGTGCGCGGTCAGCGGGACGGAGGCGGGGACGCGGCGGAGGCCCGACTCGGCGGTGGTGGGGGGGCGGCGAATGGCGTGGTCTGGTGTCAGCCTCGAAAGGAGATGGGAGAAGGTGTGAGGAAGGGGGAGGTCCGGAGGAGGATTGGGGGACACCCTAGTGGACCAAGATCTCACCGTCAGCCTCCTCCACCAGCTCGTATGCACCGCGCGGAGAGAGCACCTGTCGTATTCGAGTGAGCATCCTGTCTGCCGAGATTGCTCGCAGACTGTTGGGCGGAGTGGAATGAATAAACGCAAGACGACAACAACAGGAACCCGCTGTCGTGAGGTGGTGACAACATGCGGGGCCTCCACCGCGTCGTAATCGGAAACGGCCGTGGCGCCAGTCTCGTCGTTCTTCGCCGTCCCGCCCGCCTGTTGCCAATGAAGCGGCCATTATCCATGCTGTAGAGGTTTCTCCTGCTCGACTGGTTCCTCGCCGATGCAGGTAAGAGCACATGGTGCGCATTCTAGCCACTCGCTCCTGGGCCACGGTTGCTGCAGTGATTACATGGTCTAGGTCGCTTCTACATCGCCCTCTCCTGTGAGGGCCGCCAGCGCTCCACCGTACATGGACGTGAAGAGCGCACACCCGCACCGCTCTAGTCCTTCATCTCGGCGTCGCCGCCGGCGCGCTCCGCGATCGCCTGGCGAAGCTGCTTCTGGAAGTCGTCCTCGACGTCGTCGTCGTCCCAGTTGTCCTCCCAGAGCTGCTCGGTTGGGTTCGCGGTCAACGTGTCCGCAACGGTCGTAGTATCGGCTGTTGTCAGCGGTGGTCTGTGTTGGTGGAAGTCATGCGCCCTCCTTGCGAGCGCTCCCAGACCGTCTGCATGCTCTCTGCCCGGCTCGTCGGCCCGTTCTCGGACACCAGCTCCTGGGAATGGGCACTCGTGAGGTCGCGTAGCTCGGGACCGAGGAAACTAAACGGCGCGCACCGGTGCGCGCGTACTCACTCGCAGCGGAGAACTCCTGTACGTCAGCTTCGAGGGTTCTCTCTCAAGCTCACCTCAAACTCGTCGTCGTCCTCGAGCGCGCCGAGCTGCGGGAGGTTCTTCTTCTCTGGTGGCGCGGGCGCGGTCTTGGTCTCGTCCTTCTTCTGGTCGTTCTTGTTCTCCGCCATGGTGGTTGTTGTTGATGTGGATTGAGGAAGAGCAATGACGAACAACGCGTCGGCGGTCAGCTCACGCTTGCGTGTGGTTGAGAGGGATCACGTGAGCAACACGTGGGCACGGTGCCTGGCGGCGGAGGTCAAAAGTTGGTTCGAGACAACTTCATCAACACCACCCATCTCATCCCAGGTCGACATGCTCGGCCCACGACTAAACGCGCTGGGCGCGCACAGGAGTGTGCGCCCCATGACATTGCCTAGGGTGAGGCATGCGCCGGCAACGCTGACTGTAGTTGACGCCGCGCCTGATGCGATCATACACCGATGGGGACAAGAACGGCTCCCGCAACGTCTGGGACGACGAGGCCAAGGTTGCGAACACGCTCAGGGGAGGATCGAGCGATTCCAAGCCCAAATATGGGAGGATGAAACCTCGCTGGTCTGGCACGCGACGGCGAGGCAACCCCTACGGGTCCAGTGTTGCACATGCAACCTCGAAGCCGACACCCACGCCACCGAGCGAGCCGGGCGAGGCTGAGGCGAGCCAACCGTCCGAGGATGCGGCGCCCAAGCTAGACAGAGACGCGTATTTCGCAACTCGGTTCGCGATCCTGAAGCCTGCCCGCAACAACGAGGACGACATGCCACTTGGCTTCGGGCTGCTGCCTGAGCTCCCGTCGGACGGAGAGAGTGGTCCGCCGCCCAAAGCCTCCGAGCCGGTCTCGCTGAGGGTTGAGAAAGCCAAGACGATTGCAGCCCAGCACAAAAACTTCCTCAAGATCCACGGCAAGACCATTGCGTTTCTGGAGGAGTCTCAGGATGAGCGTCGACATCAGGCGGGTGCGGGTTACCGCAAGTCGCTCGAGTCCTTGAACGAACGTCTCGTGGCCATCATGGAGTCGCTGAAGCCGGACATGGTCGCGAAAGAGTATGAGGAGCTCCTCACCCGAGTAGGCTTGGGCAAGAGCAAAACCGACCACCACATCCGCGAGGACTCCACCCATCGGCCAGCGAGGTCCAGGAAGTCTGAAGGTAGGGGCTCGCGCAGGGCGCCAGCTGACTCTCAGTGGGCCCAGACGCCACTCGACTCTCAGTGGGCCCAGACACCACTCTCAGGCCAGCGCACTCAGAGTCGACTCGGCTCAAAGCTGTGCGCAGGTGGGCATTCATGGCGCAGCGGCAGGCTGTGCGAGCTGCGAGGGAAGCCAAGCTGGACGGTGCGCCGCAAACGGCCAAGAACGCCGCCGACCTGCTCGCGAAAACTGCAGCGTTGGCGATGGAGGACTTCCAGAACATCCGCGAGCAGTATAGAGACCGCCTCCGCCCAGCTGAGCTGCGTGACATCGAAGGCACCCAGGATGAGCGCGGGAGCCCCAACTTTACCGGCAAGGACGTCGACGCTCTCAGGCCAGCGGACTCAGACGCGACTCGGCTCAAAGCTGCGCGCGGGTGGGCAGTGATGACGCAGCGGCAGGCTGTGCGAGCTGCGAGGGAAGCCGAGCTGGGCGGTGCGCCGCAAACGGCCAAGAACGCCGCCGACCTGCTCGCGACAACTGCAGCGTTGGCGATGGAGGACTTCCAGAACCTCCGCGAGCAGTATAAAGACCGCCTCAGCCCAGCTGAGCTGCGTGACATTGAAGTCACCCAGGATGAGCGCGGGAGCTCTAACTTCACTGGCAAGGATGTCGACGGTGAGTGAATCGCCAGGGCGCGCTGACAGAACAGAGGCTGTCGCCAGCACAGAAGCTCGGTACTTCAAACGCGACGGGCGGTTCGAGGCCGAGATTGACGGCGACCTCAGTGCGACGGACTTCCCTGTCAGGCCCATCAAGGCCGAGCGCCAGGGCAAGGTTGCGCGCCTGGCCAACAATCTGCAGCGCGTCCTCTTCTCCCCAGGGGTGCACTATATCCGCGATCCACGAACAGGAGTGTGGAACTTCCCGAAGGAGTTGTCGCGGATCCCCACGCCCGAGGAGTTCAACTTTGACACTCTCCCGGACTACATCACCGCCAGCAAGGACCCCGAGCTCGCGGAGCTGGCGCAGGCCGACGGCATCAAGTACTCTGGCTCAACGTCGACCCTCACGGGAGCTTTCAGCCAGGTTTGGCTGACCCTCAATGGCGGCCAAGCCGTCGATATCAGCAAGCTCACCCAAGAGTACGCCATGCAGGGTGCCGACTACACCGCTGGTGCTCAGCTGCCTGCTGCCATTGCGGTATGGCCCCAGCCCAACGGGCGCTACGCGGTCGACTCGGACAAGCGCTTCCAGACCAACGTCAACATCTTGTCGGAGTACGGCAACATTCTCGAGAAGGTCCTCACGACCGACGCGAGCGAGTGGTGGAAGTCGCTCAAGGAGGTGCCCGAGGGCTTTGAGCCTGTCGAGAAGCCGACGGCCCGCGAGGCCTACGCCTACTCCCGTGGCGGTAAGATCTTGATGCGCTCCCAGCTCGACTGCCAGGACAACCGTTTGCCTGGCAGCGGCACGTTTGACATCAAGACGCGCGCAGCTATGCCCATCCGTCACGACCGCGCGAACTGGGAGGCGCACAAGGTGTTCGACATTAGCGATAACTTTGGCGGGTTCGCCTCCTTCGAGCGCGAGACGTTCGACCTCACACGCTCTGGCATGCTCAAGTACTGTTTCCAGGCGCGCATCGGCGACATGGACGGCATCTTTATTGCGTACCACAACACGGCCCGCTGCTTTGGATTCGAGTACATGCCGCGGACCGAGCTAGACACTCGACTGTTCGGCGGGCCAGACATAGGCGACCAGGTCTTCCAACTGTGCATCGGCTTCTTCGAGCGCATTATGGACTTCGCGACTGGCCTCTTCCCCAACCAAGCGCTCAGCCTGATCTGGTTCCAACGGCGGCCGCCACTCACCACCTACCAGAAGGCGCGGATGGGCGGACGCGACGCTAACGAGCTCATGGTCTCTGTTCAGCCATTGGAGTGGGCCGGCGAGGGACCTACTCCAATGCGCACCATCCGGATCCAGATGATCAACAACGTGGACGGCAAGGACGTTGCTCCCTCCACGGGCATCAAGTTCTTCTCTCCCCAACTGTCCGAGCGCGTCAAGCAGAAGTGTGAGTAGCTCCCTGTGGTCGTGGCTGATGACAGGGACTGTGCGCTACAGCATCGCCTTGACGCCGGACACAGAGGAGGGCTACGATAATTCGCGCGTGCTTCGCGCAGAAGCTGTGAGGCGCCTCGCGGCGATGAACGCAATCCCGGTCCCGGAGGGCAAGACGCCCGCCGAGATGTACGGGAAGAAGAAGTCTGCCAAGTTGGCTGAGACCGAGGCATCAGAACCCTTGGAGGGCTCGAAGATGGAAGCCGCTACCCCCACGCCCGACGAGGTCAACGCAACCCCCACACCCGACGAGGTCAACGCAACCCCCACCCCGGACGACACTACCGCGGCCGACGGTGGCAACGCGGCAACAGCCAGCTCAGGGTACGACGATCTCTCGTACGCCCGGATCAAGTGGGTCTCGCCGAGCGCCAAGGTGCGCCAGCTGCGCGTGGCGTCGTACGAGACCGGGAGGGAGTACGAGGAGCGTGCGGCCAAGTGGAACGCACAGGTGCAGCAGATGATGGCAACGGACCCCGAGCCCGAGACCAAGCCCGAGCCGTACGTCATCCCGGAGCACAAGTTCCAGCCCACGCAGTGGCGCGAGCGCAAGCCTCAGTCGCGCCGAGTTGCGCCTCGTGTCACCCCGGTAGCGGAGAAGGAGCTGGAGGAGTTCGCTGAGGCTGCGAGCGGCCGCGAGAATGAGGAGGATGTTGTGCTCGACCTCGATGATGTGCCAGAGGTGGCGCCCAGGCTTGAGCGCGACCTCCCTCCCCATATGCTTTGAGCCTCGGGCTGCCGGGAGAGACGACTGCGGACCCCACACAATACCGGACCTCCAGTGGAAGTGAAGCTGGAGCGAGATCTCATCCTGCACTTCGACATTGCATGTCCGTATCATAGAAATACCACTCTAGCGACCATATTGTTGTATGCATTGCTCCACACCTCTGTCTTGACCTCCTTGCGCTGTGCATCGGGCTGCGAGCTGTGCGGTCTCTCACCACCATGGGCAGCTCATTGGAGTGGGGCAGACGCGGATGCATCGTGGTCAGTGGATCGGTGGATCGGTGGCCCGGTGGAGGTGGAGGTGGAGTAATTGAGGCCACGTGTGCAGCCTCCATGACGTTGGTCGCTTCGGCTGCGTTATCGCCACTCACACCTTCCCATCACCACAACACCACAACACCACAACACCACTACATCCATCCAGCATGTCCAAGTGGGGTAACGTCTTTGACAAGGTCAAGGCCCAGGCACAGGCCGCGGGTGCGCACGCGCAGCAGATGATCAACGTGAGTCGCGATGGCGCTGGATGACCGAGATTGGACAGGAGGCGAGAGATGGCTTTGGAGTTATCAGCTAGAGATGGAGATAGCGACCCCGAATGGAACGCAGCTCACAGCAGGACGGCGCGCAGACGGCACGCGGACAGGGCCAGGGCGGCAGCTTCATGCAGCGCGCGCAGGCCGGCGGCAACAACTTTATCCAGGGCTTCACGCTCCCCGGCGAGTGCGACAAGGCCGCCAAGATCCTCAAGAGCTTCCTCGGTGAGTTGACAACTGTGTGCCATGCGCAGACGGGTGTGCACGCTGGGAATGCGCCGTCAGGGGTGCGCTACTGCGGTCATGAGAGGGCCGCCGGCTTGCGCTTCAGCGCACGGTTCTCCGTCTTCTCTGTCCGTAGTTGCACTGCCGCGCACGCCGATGTTGTGCTGCCACGTATGCGGTAGCCTTGCCGTCGTCTCCACCGCAACAGGTGGGAGGCCCTCCTGCTCCACTGTCGTGTAGGAGGCCAGGAGGCAACGGGTGGAGCGGATAGGTGGTAGGGTTGGATGAGCGGCCACACCTCCACCTTCCTCCACCTTCATCTTCCTCTCAGCTCAGATCGCCGAAGCCGAAGCCACGTCGACCCGCACCTCCCGCGTTCTCTTCTCTTGCCGTTCCTCTACCTCTATGACGCCTGGTGCTCGGCCGTTTGGCGAACGCAAGGCGGTCGTCGAGGTGCAAACTGAGCTGGTGGTAGGAAGAGAGCCCGCCCGTCCTTTCTGAAGGCGCGCACTGGATCACGCTGGATCCTTATCCTTCCCTGTTTGACTGTGGGGTGTGATGGGAGGCATCGTACTCACCGTCCTTACGGTCCCACGTTGCCTATGCACGCTCTGGCTGACACCTAGCCGACCCCTCGAACCCCGAGTCGGCTCTCAACTCTGTGCCGAAGGAGGTCCTCCTTAGATGCAAGGGTGAGTATGAGAATGGTGTTGCACGATGATTCTGCGATTAGCTGACATCTAGGCCTTGCCGTCTTCACCATCCTCAAGGCCGGCTTCGTGTTCAGCGGCAAGGCTGGCTCGGGCATCGTTGTTGCGCGTCTCCCTGACGGCAGCTGGAGTGCGCCTAGCTGCATCGCCACGGCAGGTACGTTATGAAACGGTCTGGACCGCTGTCCGGTGTCACGAACTTTGCACCCTTTTGCGTGTCCTGTCTGCGCGTCACTCGATGGGTACAGGTCGCTCTGAGGTCATGATGGATGAGGCAGTGGTGCCTCATCCGTCTCCGCCCTGGCGATCATGCCTTGTCCGATCTTGACGCCAACGCACGCCTCCTCATGGCGCTGTTGCAGCTATCGGCGACCGCCAGCTGAACTGCTGCGGCGCACGCCCTTTGAGTATGCACTGCCGGGGCTGAGGGGGCGGGGGAGACCGCATTCCTACCACCATCACGTCTACCACCATCACGTATCACCTTCCGTTGCACTTGCGAGGGCTAACGCACAGGCGTTGGTTGGGGTCTGCAGGTCGGAGCAGACCTGACTGAGGTCGTCATGGTCCTCAACTCGGATGAGGCAGTTAAGGCTTTCTCCCGCGGGGGCAACGTCACCATCGGCGGCAGCGTCTCAGCCGCTGCGGGCCCTATCGGCACTGGTGGCCAGATCAACGCTTCCCT